>CM062846.1:14869044-15077809 GCA_031772225.1 Eubasilissa splendida
TGTTATATTTGAATGAGAGAGAGAGAGAGAGAGTGAGGGAGATAAACGTACCATAATCTGTCAAAACAAAAATGACAACAAGATTGGCCGTGATTCTTCTCTCCGACGCTGCGGATGAGGAAATCAATAGGTAATTTATGAACAAACCTTTTTCTGTGAACTTTGAATACTGTATTAGTACTTATTTTAACTAAAAACTTATATTTTTAGTCGAAACTCGAGAATGGAAAGACGTTTGCGTGATTTGTGCAAGCCGATGGAAATTCCAAATGGGAAATTTTTACTATACCGCCTTGATAACGACACCGTTATATATTTATTTAAAGTATTAACTCCCTTTTTAAGAGTTTCAAGGTATTCAGGATCTATAACACCACAAAAAAAGGTAAATGTTTTGAAGTAATACTCACTACTTTTTAGGTTATTTTTCGTATTTTTTTTTATTGTACTTTACAAAATTTTGATAATTAAAGTGTATTATTGCACAAGAATGACACTAAATATCGATTTTTAATTGCCATGTTTATACTGAAAGTAAATTGATAATTTGAATTCTAGGTGATAACAGCTTTAAATTTTTACTCGCACGGGTCTTATCAACCCAAGGCAACCATTGCCTTGGCTTGTCACAATCTTCTGTTAGCAGGTGCTTGAATGAAGTGACTGAGGTAATTTGTGAACACTTGCTAACAGAATGGGTTGTTTTCCCGACAAATGATGAGGACATTTCCACAGCGCAATTGCAGTAAGCACACTATTTCCATATGGCCGGATATGATTCCTTCTTTATTCTCTTTAAGACATGAATCTTTTCCCATGTAAAGTTGCTGTCAAAAAGTCATATAAAAGATTAATAAACTTATTTGATTAATTATTTAGTATTTTTAAATGTGTTAAAGCTAATTTTTTTAGATTTTTTGAAAAATTCAACTTCCTCAGTATAGTTGGATGTATTGATGGAACTCATAATCAAACCCTCCTACAGAAATAATAGACAAGCCTATTTTAATAGAAAAGGGTATTACAGTATTAACGCACAAATTGTAAATATATATGGAATATTGGGGAATTATATTATATCACAAAGTTATTAAATTTACTTTTTAATAATTATTTTGTTCCAGATATGTGGAGCAGATGTTAAGATTTTGTCAGTTAATGCATTGTATCCCGGGTGCACTCACGATGCAGCAATATGGCATACATCACAGATTAGAAGATTTTTGGAAAATCGAAATGCTAGAGGTTGCTGGTTACTGGGTAATTTTTTTTTATAATTTCATAGTGAAAATATACAAATCGTATTACATTATTTGGGCATAACGATGACGTATTGCTGAATTTTCAGGTGATTCTGGATATCCATCAGAATCCTGGCTTCTCACACCTTACGAAAATTCAGGACTTAATACACCAGAATCCAGATACAATAAAGCCCCCATTAAAACAAGAAATGCTGTGGAAAGGTGCATAGGACTTTTAAAATCAAGATTTCGTTGCATTCTGAAGCACAGAGTTCTAAACTATAGTCCGACTTGCAGGGCAAATATTTTATTCATGTGCTGTACTGCATAATATATGTATCTCCAGAAATGTCCCACTACATGATGTTGCTGGTGATGGGTGCATATTTAACAGTATGTTATGATTTACTTTAATTAGTTTAACGATAAACACAACACTATAATTCTTTTTAAAATATTTTTATTTATTTACAGATGTCATTGGACCAATTAATGATCATGCAACAAGCATTCCAATTCGACGGCGGCAAGTCAGGAATGAAGTCATACAAGAATATTTTAGTTGAATTTTTTTTTTCCTTACATTTATAAATTTGACTTATATACATTCAGTAACTTTACCCAACCTCTAAAGTATTATTACATTTTTATCTTGTAAACAAACCATTTGTGAATATATAACCATGTCAGTTTTCTTTCCTGATTCTTTCTGACAGATGTAATAGAATCAGGGGATATTCCTTACCTATACATATTATTAAATTCATTATGTGCAACTCATATTTTTATTTAATTTCCCTTATTTTTAGAATATTGTAAATAAAGGGATAAAAGATATCCTTCTCATACTTTTTATTTGGAAAGAGGTTTTATATATATTGTATACGTATACACAATTAAAACACAGGTTTAATGTTATGTTTTTACATAATCTTATAAATATTATTTCACATTTAACTGTAGTAATAATAAACAAATTTGTCTGCATACATTAATAAAACATTATAGATCTATCAAAACAGTAACTATTTGATTAATAACATAAAATAAATATTAAAGTGGAAAGTAGTAAAATCTTTTTCACGTTATCTGTAGAAATAAAAAACAATCAGTCATTACTATAGGAATATAAAACTTTATCAGTCAAGATGTGTACATAAAATAAATAAAAGCGTTAACTAAGTCAGGCGAACCAGGTCACCTTCGCCCACCTTGGCAATAATTAACCATTTCTTAATGTAAACTATACTTGATACAAAGTTGACTATTGTTGCGTTTAGAAGTGCAGCGCGGCTTTCCATTTTCTCAGCATGATATGATGCTTGCATCTGCATAGCTCTTTCTGCCATGCAGCTTCTTGTCGTGTAAGCCCGTGGTTGTGGGCGTGAGCGCAGAGATGGCCTCGGTTATTGAACTGAGCTACGTGAGGATCCTGTCAGAATATTGGGTGTTGCAGAACTATATGGCGATGATGTTGCAGAAATATCTGGTGATGCAGAAATATCTGGCGATGGTGAAATGGATGCCCTGCTTTCTCCTTGTATATTCTCTGGTAGGCTAATGTCCGGAGAAATTCCAATCTCTTTTAGCTTTGGATTTCCAGTGATTCCTAGCATCCTTTCGACTGCTAGAAATCTCTCGTCCTCTTCTGAGAGACGTAATGTAGGTGGTCCCCCTACCGTCTTCCTGGAAGTGATTTCTTGCTCTTAACGTTTGCGCGTAATTCTATAAAAGACTGAAAATGTGCTATATGAGATAAAATAATTAAATGATAAACCACATAATCCGGTAATAAAAGCATTAACTGTTTGATCTGAGGGATAAATTTGATTCTAAATTAAATAAATGTGAAATAAAAAGTGATTACATACACTAATTCAGTAAAAATAATCAATTTTATGTAAAAATTTCAAGACACACAAATCTTGACTTGGTTTTAGAATCATACAGATCAATTTCATTAAAAAAAAATAATTAAGAAAATGAAACTAACCTTCTTCCATTTATCTGGCGTTTTAGTGCACCCATCATTACAATTATTTAATATTTGGGCCAGTTCTTCCCACTTCCTCTTAAGTGTGGCTCAAAGCTTGGGTGAGGATATTTCACTACAAAATTCAAGCAACATATGAAAATGAAGTAGTATGAAAGTAAATAAATATTAATTTTGAAAATAAATAATAATTTTATCACTCACTTCCTTTCAATACCACATTGTTCATTGGAATTTCAATCCAGTCCACCATCAGGCTTCTCCGTGCCGACGACATTTTAATTCCGCGGTGTGCCGACATATCTATTTTCTAATGCAAAATATTTATTTTCGTAAAACAAAATATACGTTTTCCTCTGTTTATGTTTTGAAGTAATAACCATAGAAAATATTAGAATTAGGGATGTCAACAAAGAATCGATTTCGCAAAAATACCGACTTTCTTGTTCTATGAGAAGTATTGTTTTCAAATTCCATGCAGGATCCATGACAAGTAGATTAACACTTCAAATATAACCATTTTGCTCTTGTTAGGGTAATTTATTCGATAACATCGAATTCGTTATAGAAAAAATAATGGTTTCACAGGAAACGCCTGCTGTTCTGACTTCTGTATATATACCGCTGCACTAAATTATGCCACAGTGGTGGAATGGAAGATTCCTGACTGAGCGTTACTTAGTAAAGAAATATCTAGCATTGCAGGAATGGACGCGTGGATTTCTCCTTGTACCTGGTAGGATAATAGTCAACTTTGTATCAAGTGTAGTCTACATTAAGAAATGGTTAATTATTGCCAAGGTGGGCGAAAGTAATCTGGTTCACCTGACTTAGTTAACGCTTTTATTTATTTTATGTACACATCTTGACTGATAAGTTTTATATTCCTATAGTAATGACTGATTGTTTTTTATTTCTACAGATAACGTGAAAAAGATTTTACTACTTTCCACTTTAATATTTATTTTATGTTATTAATCGAATAGTTACTGTTTTAATAGATCTATAATGTTTTATTAATGTATGCAGACATATTAAACACATAAAAAGGATTTATTGATTATATCTGTCTAATGCAATTTCGATGTGTTTTTCTTTCTGTGTACTATATGCGGAATTATAATTACTATATGCGGAATATTGGTTATTTTACGGTAAAATTAAAATTTTCATATATTTTTAGAAAAAAAATTGTGTTCTGAATGGGCGTGCATAGATTTTTCACCATATTCAATGTTTAAATAAAGTTCGTACGATTGACCGATGATTATTTATAATGAAAGCATAAATATAAATGGGAACTATTTAATAACGATACGTATTAGAAAGTACAGAGGTGAAAACTGTTCCTTTATTTAATCGCGCATTGTCCCGCATCGGATCGGAATCTAAAAAAATATGTTGATTAACTAAAGACGCTGGATCGTTAAATACCGTTTTATTTTATTTTTGTAAAGTGCCCTTCGTAAAAACAAATTAGCGAATCAACAAATTATATCAGTTGCTAAACCAAAAAGTTTGAAACATGGTATAAATCAATGAAAATACTTATTAATCATGCGTTTCAGAGAGACAGCTTACTTATTTTAGTAAATCATTAATTCTTGTATATTTATAAGAATATGTATATAAGACATTTTAAAAATTATAATCCGTGTTTATTTTTCTAACAGAATAAATAAAATCATGTACTGATGTCGATGCTTGCGAATACACAACCCTTTTTCATGTCTATTTGGTTATCGACCAATCAGAAGCCGACTACACCATAAATAAAATATACAAGTATAGACAACAAACATTAGCAATATTCGCATAACCAATCGTTGAAATTGAACCTTTGGTTTCACGTCACTCAATCGTAGAATACGTCAAAATTGACGAAGTATACAATGTTATACAATAACGGAGTAGATCATGGTTATTGAAATTGATTTGAAATTGAGAATAGACCCGAATATAATATAAATAGCTTTGTCTCTATGAGATATCTATAATTTGTCTTGAATGATTATAAACTGCCAATATCTAAAAATCTTCCCTTCATCAACATCATTATATTAAAAGCAGACCAATAAGCGTTGAATAACAAGAAAACCAATGCACAAATGACCAAATTGACGTAGTTACCGTCAAAATTGGACTAATTCTTGTTCCACCATTGTAAATGTCTTTGAAATAAGCAAATTCTCGTCTATTTTTCATAACTATGTTTACAATGCCAAGAAGCATTTGTTCCATTAACTGAAAAATAGGTTTTTGCGTGTTAGTGTTTAACACCATCCAGTTTATCAAATTTGGCAGTCATCTCTGTGTGCTTGTTCCTGGTGCCCCAGAGAGCGACTATTTAGGTAAGGGACTTCTCAAGGTCCGGTGTCACCCGCTGCTCTAGCTCACGGATAATACGGATATTTGTTCAACCTTGATGAAGGTTCAAGGCTGAACCGAAACTAGTTGCTTTACATATTCAATAAAGTGGTGTAAAATTATTATTATTATTCAAATTTTAATTTTGCCTCACTACAATGTGTTTGCTTCATGTGGAAAAATTAATTTTCTAACATAATTTAAAAATTTGTATTTCTTCTTTTGTATTAAGCATACTACATGAATTGATACAATCACATAAAATAAATAATATAAATAACTAGAAGTATATAATATATGATAATAATATAATTTACTAGCCCGCCCGCTGCTCCCCCATGGGAGCAAATACGTTAAAAGATGATAAAGAGTAAGAACAAAAAGTAAAAAAGAAAATAAAAAATTTCAAAGTAAAAGTATCATAATAACTGGTTTTACAAATAAATGTGATGAAGTAGACTTGTAAGACGCAGTACACCTTTATTAATCTCGAGAACTATTGAAAACATAAATATTCCTTAAACTTACAGAGAAAATCATACTGGGTCCACAGGATAGCTCTTTTTAAATTCAAATTATAAGCAATGCGCCTGTGGAAGACAAAATCAACTGATGTAAATGTTACGTAAATTGGCAATGTCGAAGGCGCAGGCCATTTATACTCATAAAAAAATATATTAGTTAAATCGGGTTTTCCATATAAAGACAAAAAATATATGAAGAAGAAAAGTTGCTGGACGCAATACACTATTGTTAATCTACAGAACTTTTAAAAACATAAATATTGCGCTTACAGAAAAAAACCATGCTAAAAATTTCTCGATAAAGAATATGCCATCTATGATTTTCATATTGTAATTCTAAAGTAAACAACAATGGCCGACCTCAGGTAGCCATGTTGTATCTACGACACATAAGCAGCCACTTTATACATTGCATGAGAACTAACTATCTAGTTACCTCTTCTGTGGGATCTAGACCATCTGCTAAGAATATTAATCCCACGAAATTTTATTTCGTTGGGAACTATGATTATCCCTCATAGAAGTCCTGCATACTTGTCGTTTCGATTTTACACTATAAATGAGATGTCCATTCGTATTATAATCTAAAAGTATTTGGTTAATTCATAAAACATTTGGTCGACATTTTCCATGTTATGTCAAACATCATAAATGGTCGGTAAAAAGGCTAGCGTTTTTAACATTATGCAAATAAGATTCATAACATTATATTTATTTTGTAACTTTAATGTATTATATAATATGTATTATCTTTATGGCGAATCGGGTTATAAAAAAAAATCTGATCATGCGGGAATAAATGCATTATTATTATTATTATTATTTTATTCTTACTAATTTATTGGTCAGCTGATAATATTTCATCTAAAAAGTATTTAATTCAATATTTTCATAGAAAGCGATAACTTTGTGGCTTAACATATTATATTCAATAAAATAACAATTACTTAGTATATTTCCTTTAAAAACAATTTAATATCCATCAACACTGTATTTTCCCCTCCTTTAATGTTCCATTTATCTGTATATGTATTATGTCTCCCTTAGTTTTTTATTTAACTATATATGTATTCTGTCTCTCTCTTTAACATGTAATTTTATATTCTATCTCCCACTTTATGTATATATAAGTGCACTCTTTTTGTATTTATGATTAGTTTTAAATATGTCCTGATGAAGCTTGAGATAAATGAAACCGATCAACGTATAATAAATTTCATGGTTTCATACAAAATAATTGTTATTTTATTTTTTATTTAATTAAAATTCCAGTTAATTGCACAATATTCTTTGATTCATCTTTAATATAAAATTATTTGAATATTTTTTCTAGGAATATTCGATCAGTGCATGGCATGCGTCATGATAAAGACAGAAGGAAGTACCTGCTATTTTCCCTTTATTCTTGGGGTGTACCCTTGCTGCTGACAATTATCGCATTGTTGCTGGATGAATATGACGTTGCCAAAGAAATTCTGGATCCAAACATCGGAAAATCTCAGTGTTGGTTCTCTACAAGTAAGATATAAATTTTATGTTATTACATAGTCGAAATTCAATTGAAATATTTGTAAAGCTTAAATGTTTTATTTACCACAAAGGTCCTAAAGTACTCAACCTAGGAATAATAGAGAGGTAATATAATAAAAAGGTGAAACAAAGTTGCTTCAACGTTGGGTGAAAGTGACAAGACATGCAAGGTGAAAACAATGAAGATAAAAAGTTTTGTTATTAAAGCAGAAATTATAATAACAATTTGTAAATGTCAAGAAGAAGAAGAAGAAATGTCAATATTTGGTACATATATGGGAAGTAGAAAGAATATTCAGCAATAAAAGTGTGTGCATTAAGTGAGACTCCCCTCTACTGAAGTCTCTGTTTTAATTAAGGTGGGATTTGCAACGATCCTGATTCATATTAGCAGCATTTGCAAATTTCATATATTTTGATGTCTAAGTAAGCTAACTAGCCAGGGTTGTTGAAGCGCTGCACATTGTTGCACAGACGAGTGTTAGTTGGTAGGCAGACGCTGAAGCATTGCTTTCATATGGCTTACGAAACTGTGATATCAGCGGGTAACTTATGTATTAACTTATGTAGATATTAAATTTGGGGGAGTAGCAGTAGTAGGTTTCCGTTGTTTGTTTTGTGTTGTGGCTAGCAGGGGCAGTAAGTTCTAAGTTAAGTGCTCGCCTTGATGTTGATATATGTTTTTAAATAAACAAAGCAATCAAATTCATACTAAACAAAGGAATTTTTTAGGTGATTATAAAAAATCTCAAATCTATTTTAATACTACTCATGGGTAAGACCCATTTGTTCAGATGTATGTAGATGTGTATCACCAAAAATAATGGGTCTTTAAACCCGATCTTTTAAGACCCATTCTCAATGACTCATTTAGGTGTTTAGTTCATCATTCACTTGGATGCGAAGATAATTGTAGCAATGATTTTCAAATCAAATACAGAATAAAAATGTTTTCAGCGATACAATACTACAATTCAATGATAAAAAAATGTACTCATTGAATTTTTTATTATGGTGTTTATTTTACAATATTGGTGATTATTACGAGTTAGAGATGAATCGTTCGCAAATTAATAAAAACGGGTCCAAACGAATATGTACGGGCATAAAAGATCATTTAAATTTTATTATATATACATATCCCAACATAAATAGTTTCCAATACTTCGGTAGCATATTCAGAAACCTACTTTAAATAATTCATTACTTCATCTAACCAAATACCTTGTTCCTAGAGATATCTTGTAATTGTCTTTACTTTTGATATTATTTTATCATATTATTTGTAAATTAATCATATTACACTGTATGTTGTCCTAAAAATAATAAATAATGCAAAATTCATATATTTTTGAAAAACCACCCATTTAGATATTGTTTTAATTTTTAATAAATATTGACAACAAAATAAATCAGTCAGTCGGTATTGCATAGCATGCCACTATTTTAATGGTATTGAACTAGATTAAATGTGATTTGGGAACTGTAACGTTCATTTGTGAATTTCTTACCTCTATTCGATCCTGTCCTTTTATTATACACCTGAAAATGTTTATTGTGGCTTCATAATTAAAACAATACCAAAAATGTTCTCAGATTTTCAAGGCTGTCCAGAATCTTCCGTTTACAGATTTCTGAGCTATTCTGCATTATTATCCAATCTCTATGTCCGCATTTTGGATTTCATTGCATCAGTCATAATCATCATTGTCATAAGGAGTGATTCTCCAATAAGTAAATAGGATGGTGCAAGAATAAATAAGTCATTTGGGTCATGGGAGAGGAAGGATAGTAGTCTGTTACTTAAGCAAGCCTCCAGCTGTATCAAAAAATACATAGATCAGAAAGCTATACATATCCTAAATACATACCTCCAAATTAAATCAAATGTGGTAGAATAAAACGCTATTCAATTCCTGGTTGATTCAGAAAATTTCATGAATGATCTTTAACGGTTTGACTCAATAGAAGATTTTTCAAGACTTGCAGTTCACTGTAATTGATCCTGTAAAATTAGATACATGTATTGTTTAAATATATATGAGAGCTGATACCCCTTCATAAATCAAACAGTTTTAAAGCATTAAGAAATGCTTCGGTGCTTATCAGAGCCAGGCCAAGGGTGAGACGACCAGGTAAAATCCTGATTTTAAGATTTCAAATTTCCTGCATTTGAATCAAATAAAATAATATGGATACCCATTTTGCACTGACCTTATTCACAAGAGGATGATCAAAGAGAATCCAATGTGGTTTTCAATGGGTTTCGCTGCAGTTTCTTCTGCCTTCAAATATCAATAATTTAATGTATTGTCTTCAAAGCCCTTTGAAGAAAAACTTTATTAGTGCGCAATATTTTCTTCTTATTTTAAATAAATTTGCTGACGGCATGATTTGGTCGACTGTCACTCACATACTGAAAGTGGTAGAAAAATATAACATAAATATAACTGCCAAAATGTAATTTTTTTTTAAAAATGCGGACAATGTTTATGCATGTATAAACTTGTTATGCCGAGTATATTTAGATCTTTTAAAATAATATTGTTTTTGTTGGGTCTTTCTATTTAATTGTAATCAGGTTTCTCTATCATAGCTATCTTATGACATTATATATTTAAAGTTTCCATGCAGACTGACACACAGTATTATTAAAAGTGCATTATATTTAACAAAATTTGTTCTTTTCAGATACCGATACGATCCCAGTACTGATTCTTTTCATATTACCTGTTGGAATTCAAATTGGAACAAATTTGGTGCTTTTTGTCATGACTGCAATACACTGCAGTAAAGTCAAATCAGAGATTCATCGAATGCAGGCCGGAAGTATGGGAGATCGATGCAAAAGAAGGTTCATGGCCGACAAGGCAAAGTAAGTTAAAACTACATATTTTCATAAACTTTAGGAGTTAGGTTAATGTGTTAGGTTAGGTTAAATTAAAACAATCAATTACTCAGGATTAGTTAAGAATTTTAGTTAATCAAGGTCATCGATTCTTTATTGATACACTTCCTTATTGGTTCACAATATTATAATGAATTAAAAACCCGTTTCTTAATAAAACTCAACTTTAACATCTGCATAGATGGTCCCAAGGATCGTGAAGTTTATACAAAACATATGTGACCTCCCTGCAACAATCCTGTATATCGTTTTTTTCAAATGTTGATAGATAGACAGGGCATCGGCCATCTTTGACAAAATACACTATTGTTGCAGGTAGCTCAGTTAGAAATTGTGTGTAATAGTATTTTTATTATTTTAATTTTATATAATTGTTTAATATGACATTCGATGCGCAAGAAGATATAAAACGTTGTGGCATTCATAACATAGATCTGTACAAAAATGATATACAGTGTTTTTGCAAGGGTGGTATATAGGATATAGGAATCAAGGTAATATAAAAAATGAAGTTGACCACTATTTTGATTATGAAAGTTTACTATTATAATTAATTTTTAAGTTGTTTAGTTAAGACTGGTATACATTTATTTTTGCTTCGTGTACTGGACACAAAGATGATGATCATTTATATTAAATACATTGTTAAAATTTTATACTTATTTTCTCATTCATTCAAATAAGTGAATCCTAAGTATAGCATAGTTCTGCAATATCAAAAATGTAATCTTGATACCAACATTAGTTAACAGATCTTTCAGTAATATCGATGTTGGCACACAAATTATTGAGTTGTTAGGCTATGTAAAACATTGTGAACTGTTTTGCCTGAAGCAAAAAGCTAAAAATGTGATTGAAAAGGTGGGTCTAGAAAGATATATGAAGAGAAAAAATACATGGTTTATGTAAATATGTTAATTAAGTCACAGAAAGAGTTATTCACGTTGATCTTAAATTACATATGTGAAAATAAAACTCGTTTAATTTAATTGAGATGCATTTCGCCTTGCAAGGGCATTATCGATCTAACAATTTAACTCAACAATTTTGAATGCTTCTAAGTATTCTAAGAAACTATTCAGTTTCAATACTAATGTTATTTTAATGTCATGGGTAATTTCTAGAAAAAGAAGACGATACGGCAAGAGAGACATTTTTGGTGTTCTGGAATTTATATAATGTTTGCATGATTCTAGGTTCAACATGAATGATATTTTTAAATTTAAATACAAGTTATTGAGTTAAATTGTTAGATTAATAATGCTTTTGAAAAGCGAAACACGTCTCAAGTAAAATAAACAAGTATGATAAAAAAACAAGAGTTTATTTTCACATATGTGATTATGGAGTTTTACAAATTTACCTCGGAAACAGTAAATTTGATCTTAAATGCCTGTAATTTTTATACCCACAATACCTAAGTGTATCTATTATTTTTCCAAACGAAATATTAGTTTCTACTACGCTGGTAATGGACTAAAGTATTGACTCTTATTTTAGAGATAAATTTTCAAATAAGATCACAGCATTCAGATTCATAAACTACCAACCGCTGACAATAATATAAACTTGCATAATGAGTGATGTAGATTGGCAGATTGCTAGTAAAGTAAGCATTGTACAGAACAGAATTTTCAGACTGTTAATATGAGTGTATGCAGGGCTGGCTTGAAGTTATGTGATGCCGTTAAACCATTTTAGGTTTAGGTTTTTAAAAAATTTGCTTAAAAATTAGGCGCCCCATGATGCGTCTCTTACCATGGCGCCCTTAGCCGAGACTTACTTGGCTCCATGATAGAGTCGGCCCTGGTATGAAGAAGGTGATAAAAAATCAGCATATAATAGTTATTTTCAAATTCTTCTTTCCAATTGGTTCTTTAATTAAAAAAAATTCTCCCAGCAGTAGTTTTAATTTAGAAATGTTGGTAGAATATATGTAATAATATTGACAACTTGTCTTCTCGACAGAAATATTGTATAACGTTTATTGATTTATTTCTTTAATTCTTAGCATAGTGCATACATAAGCACTCCTATATATGCTCTAATATAAACAAGATTAAAATCTTTTCTTTTACTAAAATTTATCTTTTACATATCTGGTCAGTTTCACTTTAGATTTCTGAGATTTGGTCTTCTTCCTGAATGGCAGTCTCAGTCTATACCTCTTTCTCTTGTACGATGCTTGTGCTCATGTTGATTTGCTTCAATTTTTCGTATAAATTCCGCCGATATTTTCTTATTGAGGATTTTATAAATAAATACCGTTATGTATATTAAAATATATTTTCTGCTTAATGGTCATCATATTCAGATCTTTCAGCATTGCACTGATCCAAGTATATCTATTTTTTCTGAGTATTATTCTCAAAGCTTTATTTTGCAACACTGACAATTGTTGCATTTCTTCTTCATTAGCCAAAAATGAAATGCTGCTGCAGTAGTTGATGTGAGGAATAATAACAGAGTTGTATACTATTTTACAAGACTCGGTACTAATGAATCCTCTGATCCTTTCCAGAAGTGAGATTTTATTAGCAATCTTTTTAGTCCTGTGTCTTGTATTTTGTGATTCAATTTTGAATCTATTATGACTCAAAAATATTTTATTTCAGTCACTTCCTTCAGACTTTCACCATCTATGATAATTGCTAATGTGATTGGTGTTCTTTAATATCCAATTGTCATGAATTTAGTTTTAGTTAATGTTTCGACAGCCATATTGCTATATTATTTAAGTCATAGTTTAATTCATTTAGTATTATTGCATAATTGTTTCCCACAATATATATGAGTGTATCATCTGCAAATAATTTTATTTTAGAATGTTTTAGCATTTTTACGATCTCTGAACTGACCAACACCGACACAGTTAGGTGTCATTAGCCTCGATTGTTTAAGATTTTAATAATGTACTTCACACTAAAATACCTTCAATTTAATGTATGGATTGCTGGTTTTTGACTGTAACATAACAAATGGCGATTACGTATAATTGCTCAAGAACATATTCACCACAAGAACAAAAGGCTAATATAAATAAACATGTATTATGTACCTAGTAAGACATGGGTGTGATCAGCGTGTTGCACAACCCACTTAAATTATGAAAACTTCTTTACGTTCCAAATGGTGGTCAAATGGTGACTACTTGAAATGGTAGATGTTAATCTCTAGAATAAATTAAAATAAGGTATCTATGTATTTTCCGACTGTACATAATATTTTGGTTACCTGTATTAATTAATAAACTAGTAATATTTTGCAGTGTGATTTATTAAAAAACTTCCAATTAACTAGTATGTATCTGAATATGGAACATAAATTTATAAAAAATATTTTTTTTTATGTTCGCATAGACATTGAATTAATGAAATGTTAATATTTTATTTAATTATATTTACAGATATGCAATGAATATGAAGTTATTCATCGTAATGGGCATTACGTGGATCACAGAAATAATTTCATCCATATTTAACAAACCGTATGAGCTGTGGTATGCTGCTGACGCCATCAATGTTCTTCAAGGAATTCCCATATTTTTTATATTGGTGTTCAAGAAAAAAGTGTATCAACTCATAAGAAAACGACTTGGTAGGCATATTTATACTAACTTTAAATGTTTTATGGAACCATATATACAGTATATAAAAAATCCTGATGTGTAATAATAATATCATCGTCGTACAAATGACAAATTATGCAGGAGAGTGATTTAAAGATTTTTCTGTTCGTTAAACTCAATTTGGAATTACGTATTATAAATATTACACCAACTAAAAATTGTTTGATATTTCATCAAATTGATCATATTTATCATAATAAAAACGTTTTCGATGTAAATAGTAAAAATGGTTTATTTATTGAAATTTTAGAGTTCAAAACACTTAACATTATTTAGCTGTCACTTTTAGCTGACATTTGGAACTGAGCTACACAAAATCACATTTTTGATTTTTTGCAGTTATTCATTTTTGATTTTATGGCGATGATATACATATATCTACTGTTAAGTAACGTGCTGGCACCGGTGGATCAAACGCTAGGACATTACACCGCAGTCTCTGGTTGTGTGGGTAATTGGCATCGTATTGGCTGACTCGGATGGATGGGAATGGTCTAAATAATGCAAAACACTGTATCACATGATAAACAATATAATTTCCACGAATAAGAGTTTGCTCGACAAAGATGTTTGTACGATTTGTGGAGTGGAGAGTGGAGGACACTTTTATTTACGAATTTGTCACACAAGTTAACTAAAAGTTTGGAGACAGCTGGTTCACACTAGATTACTAGGAGTGATGTGTGACCGCTGTGTTCCCGGGCGTCACCACGGTCGTTCCAAAATTCCTCCCGCCTTCCAAGAGCTTCCAAGCATTGTAGTCTCGAGCCGCTCTGTGTGGGATGACTTCGACACGCTCTGCCGCCGCTCACGGGCAGTCTCCGTGCTAGAGATTCTACTCACGCGTGGGTGGACCAAGACTTTGACTCTCTTGATCCACCGTGTCTATTCCAATCCTATGTTTGCGATGTCAATTTTGCCATTCTGCATGGCGAGATGCTCTCGCCGCGTGCTCTCACCGAATTCCTCCCCTCCTCCTTCATTCAGCCTTCTCTCCAACCACGTCCACTCGAGTCAGTATAATAGAGCGCTCGGTGCCGCAGCTCAAATTTAATTGTCATAGTACATATACATATTAATAAATATATCATTAATTCACCATATTAAGTTAGGATACGACGACCTGAAAAATAATAAAGATTAAATGCTATTATGAAAAAATATTATAATATTAATTATAAAAGAGTAATTCAAAGTCAAATGGGCAATTTGATTGTATGCTGTTTATTATATATTGGCGTACATGGGGTATAATGAACAAGAATTACAGAGTCTAATGAGTAGAATACATAATGTATGTAAGGAAAGCGACCTTATTATGAATGTTAATAAGTCGAAAGTTATGATATTCCAGAAGGAGGAAAGCAAGACACCGTGCAAATACTTGTAGGTAATGAATGTTTGGAACAAGTAGATGAGTTTGTATATTTGGGAAGTATGTTTGATAAAAACGGAAAGGCTTAGAAAAATATCGAAATAAGGTTAACTGCAAGGAATAAAGTAAACAGCGCTTTTAATGAAATTATATCTAACAGGAACTGATCAATCGAGACAAGACTAGCGGTACACAATGGAGTCACTGACGTATGGAAGTGAGGCCTGGAGCTGGCAAAAAAAGAACAAAAGTAGACCGAATGCAGTGGAAATGAGATCACTTAAGCATATATGTGGCAAATCTATTATCTATAAACAGAGTAAATAATGAAGAAATAAGGAAGGAATGTAAAGCTGATCTTAGTATAGTAAGATTAAGAAAGGATCACTTAGGTGGTTTGGTCATATGGAACCGATAAATGAGGAGAGAATGGTAAGAAATATATATGATGCAAGTGTTGATGACACCAGAAGTACATGACATCCTCGGAAGACTTGGCACGACCAGGTAAACCAGATAGTGGAGGGTGGTCCTGTTAGAGGCGTGTTGTATGAATGTGGATGAGGCGAGAATTGTGTGTCAGGATAGAAGAATGTAGAGCTCTATCCTTTCTGCCTACCCCCTGCAGAGTGATGGTAAGTGAGTTAATTTATGAGTTGAAGCTGTTGGAATAATTCCTTAATTTTTAGTAAAATGTGTGTACTCAACAAGAGATATTGATGGCAATGTAACATATTTGGGTAATATTAGAGATCCACCGCTAGAGATATTACCCAAATAAGAATGTGTCATTTTCTAGATCTCAGGAATAGGGTTCTGATCACTCTGTGATTGTGTTGTGAGTATTGTTTGTATCTTATGCCAGACAACTACCGCAAGAATAATGTTTTAACCACTTTCTGATATTTTGTGATCATGATGTGAGTTTTATCTATGCAATCTGCTAGACACACATCTCAGGCAAAGGGTTTTTACATTTTGTGATTGTTGCGAGTATTGTTTGTATCTTATGCCAGACAACTACCACAAGAATAATGTTTTAACCACTTTCTGATATTTTGTGATCATGATGTGAGTTTTATCTATGCAATCTGCTAGACACACATCTCAGGCAAAGGGTTTTTACATTTTGTGATTGTTGCGAGTATTGTTTGTATCTTATGCCAGACAACTACCGCAAGAATAATGTTTTAACCACTTTCTGATATTTTGTGATCATGATGTGAGTTTTATCTATGCAATCTGCTAGACACACATCTCAGGCAAAGGGTTTTTACATTTTGTGATTGTTGCGAGTATTGTTTGTATCATATTCTAATCATATATTGCAGGTAGATGGTTTAATTTTGATATTTTGTGGTCAATGTGTGAATCCCACATATTTCCTCAATTGACTCCCCCTCTAATAAACTCAATATACATAAATTACTACTCAAAGTGAAAATGAATGTAATATTTTTAATTCCACTCATCACAATGAGAATAGCAAATTTCGAATTTAATTTCCGTACTGAAAATAAATCATTAATGACTGCAAAAATATATATATTTGATTTTCAGGAAAGGAATATGCTGCCAGACGGAGAATTACTAAACCTACAGTTTATTCATCTCGTACACTTCAGACCATCCAACATTAATCGGATGATCCCATATATAAAAGACATTTAAGAAATTAAAACAATAAAGATATTATGATCTCAAACACTGCTTATGAAAATACTTTTACTTATTCAATATTAACTATTTTTAGTTTAAATATCATTGTTGATTGGGGATACGTAAAACATAATAACAAATGGGTATTTTTTGTGTTTTTGAAAAGCTTGTTTCCAGCTTGCAAATATTTTTCAAGACTGGTGTTTTACACATTATCCATTTCAATGATTGAAAGAAAAGCTTGACAACTTTAATTAGACTGATATGTACTTGGTTGTTGTATTCCCTTCATGTTTTTTTCTTTGATGTCTTCAATATGCTTAATAACAAATCCCTCTTTATTTTTTAGACAACATCCTAAATACACATTTCTTCTGATTTGATATTAACTTATAAATACTATGTTTATTCTTATACAGACCAGCTGTAACAGAACTCAACTAAGCATATTTTGAGTCATATTATGTATAACAATTTTGTATATATGTGTCGTTTACTTCCAAATCCCTGTATAATGAAGATTGAAAAAAAAAAAAATTTGAATGCAGTTTTACTAGGAATAAATTATACTTGCGATTGGTTAAAATACTTTATCACAAATAATAATAGAAAAAACAAAAACATATTTAAGTTTCATGTCAAAACCCGCTATAATTGTGTACTTAACTTCCTAACAGTTTAATAATGAAACTGATTGAGAGTTTTTAGTAGTATGTCACTGACGTGTACCAAAGAAGATCAAATAATGTGAGTGATAAACACCTCTAAAATACGAGTTTCAAACACCACTGTAAATGGTACAGAGTGGCAAATCTCGTCGTAATTTCTCAAAATTGACAACATATTTGTGATTTTTTTGCATTTCCATTTTGTATTAATGCATACACCATATCTTCAAAATATCTGAATGATGAAAATTAATTTTAAATTTTTAAACGTTTTTCAGATTTTCTGGTTTGGAAAGAAACAACTCATGTTTATTAACTTTACCTATTGCATTATGTGTACTAATATTTAAATTGTACATACTGCACAAATCCATATTAATTTTATTGTTGCACAAAATATAATCTTTACCTGCACATCCTGAAAAGACTGCTTCAGTACTAATACAGCACTTCTAACTACTTTCAGGCTTAGAGAAGAATAAACGTCAAATGGGAGGGGCTACAACTACTACTGGTATATCTTCAAGCTCTTGTAAGGAACCGCTGGGAAGAAATTTCAACAGTCAAATGAGCACATCTTCTCAAGTTTCCAAATTAACCTAAATAGAATATTAATCAGAACAGAGTGCAGTTAACTTACAAACCCAATATGATCTCGACAACCAAAATGATCAGAATATTCGAGAGATTGAAATAAACATAAATTGTGGATTTAGCACACACTCTTGACTATAACAAACTGTACTGATTGGGATCATTCAACACTGTCATATAATTTGTTCCAACAATTGAAATAGAATAACATTCCTATTAGAAATGATCACAGAATGCTGACAAATAGTGATAGATTTTGTGTTTTATATATAAAGGTGTCCAGCGGAAAATTTTTAAATTTAAAAATAAAACTACAATGTTATTCTCATATTTTATTTATACAAAATAGAGTTTAACAATGCTAATTTAACGTTTTATAAACAATATTATCTAAATGCCGTCCATTTCTCTCAAGACACTCTTGCAGTCGGAATCTTGAATTTGCGAACACGCGAGAGAGCAGCAACTTCACGGTGGATATTTTCTTGTAGGGCCTGAATTGTTCGAGGATTATTGCTGTAAACTCTTGCAGTAAGCTGCAGTTGCGGTACCAAAAACTCGTCCATCATTCGGCAATACACGTCAACAGTGACTGTCTCTCACTGGTTAAAAAAATAAGGGCCAATTATCCCTCGGGCAGAAATTGCACACCCTTGGGTTGTATCTCATGTTCTGTTTATTAACATAGCCATCGATATAAAAATATGCTTCGTCAGTGAACAATATGTTTTCAAGCGTTCTTGCTGTTCCAAAACGTTCCAGCATAGTTTTCGCTAAGGTTTCACGTAAAGAATAAACATTTTCATTGAGAAACTGCAGAATAAATTAAAATAACGTGCACTGTTGATTTTTTTATTCCAGTACAGGCTGTAATATTCCTTATTGATTTACGCAGATTACGCATAATTTCACGACGAACTTGAGCCACATGTTCTGATGTCGCTGCTGACTTTGATGGTCCTGGAGGAGTTTGGTTAACCATTGTCCCTTCTTGTCTGAACTTTTGAACCCAACACCAGATAAGTTCGTTGAATATTAAAGTGAGTATAAAAAGCACGACGCGCACGAACCAATGAATCACCGCACTTTAAATATTGCTCAACCGCGAACGTGCAGTGCGCTTTTGATCAGTGGCTCATTGCGACTGGAAAATCAAAAAATCACGTGCGTCGAACAATACCCTGCCTACTTACCTCACCCTGATGGTTTACGAACAATTACAATTTAATGAAATTTTTCCGCTGGACACCCTATAGTTTCTATGAAATAAATATAAAAAAGAAAATGAAGATTATTGTAATGATCAAATTTGATTGCGTAAGTTGAAAGTAAGTAAATATTGAATGTGATTGATTTATGGCTTTCTTATTGTAATAATTTATTTTGCAAAATTGAATAGCAAAATATCTGTACTAACATACTTTAATCTAGATAACACGATGGTTGCATCTGCTGTCATTTTCTTGTTGAAATTGGTTTTCTAGGATCATTGATTGCCTTATTTCAAGCATGCTAAAGACCTCGATCTGTGAATGTAAAAAATATATCTATTTATAGAAATATATGTATTGTTATTTAGATTGAGAATAATTATAAGTTATGGTAGTTAAAATACAATCTATTAATAATTATTATTGTAGTAAAAGAAATGCTTCATTATGTATTGAATATTCCCTAGTCAAAATGAAAAGTATATGTATGTAGATACTAATAAGTTATGTTAAAACATATACCCAAGTTGTTGTAAGTCTACCCTTCTATTAAACTAGTTAGTTAAGGTGCCTAAGGCGCCCGTTGCAGCATTACAGTCAGTGATCAGTGTAACTATATATATGTTGATTTTACTTGTGAAATACATTTTATAAAGTTGTTATTTTAAACAATTTTCTAATATGACATCAATTTAAGTTTAAGTAATATGGTATGTAGGTACCCACTTATATATTTTTGCAAATATGCAATATTTACTATTCATATAATAAAAGTAAAAATATTTTTACAGTGTTATGAATGTCATAATATTTTTATACACAGTGTTTACAAAGTTTGGCTACCTCATTTAGATTAAGAAATTAAATGATTTTTGAAATATATTATATTATAATTATTTGCAATGTCAAGAAAAAAAAGTTACCTATTCATGTACTGAAAAACTTTTTTTAATGTATACCATTATGCATGCCATTATTTAATCTAAAGCTAGTTTTTTTTTAAAGTACGAAATGTGTAATTATGAGTTAAAATTTGCTTAGAGATTTCTTTATCGAATTAAGAGTTTGATAGATTTTTTTAAAATGAAATAAATATGATTAAATAATAATTGAGTTTCAATGTTGATATCCTATATTTTGAGTGAATCGCTAATTTTTTTTTTAATACTGCGAAAACTGAGGTTTTTACAAATTTTCAATGAAATTTAGAGGGTTTAGTATATGTCACGTGATAGTTAAGTAAGAGTAAAGTCCACTATAATAGAAACCCACAATAATGCCAATTCCACATCAAAATCTAAATATCTATTCAATTAAATGATTTATAAATTACTTAAAAATAATTATTCTTTGGTAGTTATTTTTAAGTTGCGTGAAAATGTGTCATTTTACAGGTAACCGGCTTAAACCGAATTAGTACCATCTATTGGAAATTTAATATAACATTTTTAGTCGGAGATTTACGAAAGAAATATATTTGTGGTTACAATTTTAATTAAAAGATGTCGGTACTTAAAACGTTACAATTTAAAGAATATTACTAACCTTTCGTTAACCTTTATTACAAGTAATGCTCTGATAACGCTGGTTGGCATGTACAACGAGCGGTGATATATCGATAACTTAGTTTTGTGTTCGCACAATATTAATTTTTGTTAATATAAAAACAATGATGCGTATTTGCAGTACGGAAACATCAATATCAAAATAATATACAATAACCTAATTATAAATTAACTTCGTCTCCAGGGACGAGAATCATTTCGTTACCAGGAAAGTGATTTTCCGAAAGGCGTCGGTAATCTGTTTCAGCGAAAATACATTTAGAAATATCTAATATCCTCGAAGATAACATTATTCAGGTTTTGTGTAAATTAGCCAGGAAACTCACCTGATTTGAAATATGTATATGTATTTAATAAATCGCATTATGTAATACTTTATTTTTAATTATCAATAGGTGTTACGCTGGACCAATTCACATAAAAAATTATAATTAAACCAGACTGAAAATCTTTCTTTATGCGTTAAAATTTGCACATTTATGTGAGAATTTTATTTTTACTTCTCAAAATTCGCTTCATTATTAACATAATTATCTTCACATTTGATTTTTCTGGATTGTCGTCACAAACAATGTCGACATCAAAAACATGTGTTTTTGTAATTCAGATTTTTGGGTATTTTTTATTCAGATGCTTCTTTTTAAAGGCCGAATGTTTGTATAATAATTATATGTGGTATATAAAGATTCTGTAATATTTTATTTTAAAATAAAACACCCTGTAACATTTAATTGTGTATTTTATTCTCTACTTCAATACGTTTTCACGTTTCATTAGCAATAAATAATTTACAAGCTAATATAATATATAATATAAGGTATGCATACATATTTAAGACATGTAAATATATGACTATATTTTTAATTGTATTATTATATATTTAAAGCACATTTACGATGAATCACGAATTTAAGTAGAAAATTTGTTTTTAAAAAAGATCTTCGATTTGGTCAACATGCATAAAAATCACCGAAAGAGGCATAATAATTAATATTTTATTACAAACATATTACCTTAATTGAAATTTGTGAAATGTCACGTTAACCTTGAAATAATTATGAAAATACTTCAACACTTCTCAATAATCGTTGATATTTAATTGCACTTTGGCTCCAACTCTACTGTGATTAATATATTGGCATGTTATATAATACGAACGAGCACCACTAATTCACTAATATACATTCATATTTCACCTTTTACAACTTCGAATGAAATGAAAAATAAATAAATTTCAATAAATATTTACATTATTCAAACATCATTACCATAATATGGCATTCTTGACTATATGGCAAAATTATACTATACTAAATAAAGTATAAACAGGACTATATTAAGTTAAATCATAGACATATATATGTAGATAATAATGAAATATGAAATTCAATTTCAAAGTGTTTCTTTGTGTTGCAGTTATAGACTCGTTTGATTGCTTGCAGTCATATTCCGTTTGTTGTATTCCAGGTCCTAATTATTATAGTTATAACATTACATTACTCACAAATATCTCAATATGAGGAAACAAATCTAAAGTAATATCAGTACTCTGTTCAAAGCATTCGTTATATAATACAAGTATTATAATTATGTTTTTATTTTTAATATTTACCAAGTACATAATGATAATTATTTACGAGAACATCACGATATATGATCATTTGAACAATTATATAACAAGTTGGATAAATATAACATAATTTGGAAGACAAATATAGTATCCACGCTTCATTTAAAAATAAATATTTATTTTATCGCTTTAAAAATAAAGCATAATGAAATTTTTAGCTAAGGAGAACATCTTAAACTAAAGCTTAGAAGAAAATTAAGTAGATAATACATAATGCACACGTCCACAAAATAAAACAAGTTGTGTATTGCATTAGATGTGAAGTGAAATAATGAATTTCATAATATAATATAATTTCATTTTTCTAAGCAAAATAAATTCTATTTTCTTTAGGTTTCAAATATTTCAGATACCGAATTGTTACAGAAATCAACTTCAACAGTTGTTTCCAGTTGTTGCAACTCTAAACATCGCTGTTCGCTTCTTCGGCACGACGGCTATACAATAATACAACGGCTAATTGTGTAATGAAACATGAATACAATTTATATCAATTTGTTGTAATATCATACAATAAATTTAAACAACACAAAATAATACCGCAATTGAAAATAGTATTTTTCAAAGAATTGAAAGTATGCAATTCAAAATCTTTAAATAAAAATGTCTCTAACTTGAAATAAATAGTTCTTTGATAAATAATACGGAATATAATATTATTTAATAAAAATGAAAAATAATAGATAAGAGAACATAAATAAAACAATTGCACTTTTTAATAAATTACGTCTAAAAATCAGCTTCAAGAATTTCCTACACCCAAGATTATCAAAATGAAACAGTAATTGGCGCCATTGTTAGTCGGGTTGAAGTTTGAATGGAATTGTGAAAAAAAAGAGAACTTTGAAAATTTAATACATAGTTTTCTGTGGTTTCAATTAGTCACGTACTCAATTAAATGTAATAAAAATGTGCTCAATTGATATATGAGGCGTATACAAACAACAAATCAACACCGATAAAGTAAAATTAGTTATAAAACAAACGCGGCAATATTTACATTTCTAAAAAGTTGTAGTTTCCAACGGCACAGCGTTTTACAAGATAGTGTTCCATACATGTGTGCTTAACAAATATGGCATTGTCCGATTGTATTCAAAATAATTCCCAAAGTGTCACAATGTTAAAATAAAATGGCAGTAACGTGCATAAATATTAACTGCTGGCTTATTTTTATCTTTACAAAGTATATATGTAGAGATTCAAAATATTAAAAAAATAAATTAATAGTTGATTACCAACCAATAATTGAAGCAAAATGACACTCCTGTTTTAGTTTTTATACGCCCCATATATATACACCTACTATAAATTGGATATTCTAATATGTATTATTTATTTTCATTAGCACGCTTAATATTAACTTCTGAGATAAACAGACTTCAAAAATAGAATTGGATTAATTAAAAAGATTTTTGGTAAGACTGATTATTTTCTTATAAACAATAGTTTTGTAGATTGCTTTATCCTCTAATAACAGTTTTTAAATATAATTACTAAACAAAAAAAAACACATCATCTTTAAAATGTTTATCATAGTTTATTGATAAAATTATTGATTAGTGTAAAAATACGCCAATGTTAAAAGTGGGCTGCAACTGTGAATCATCTTGTCAATACGATCTTTCGTTTTCAATCTGACGTTTTGAAAACGTACATTTTTCAGTCTTTACTTTTTCATGCAGCACAATTACTTTTACATTTCACACTTGATTTCCCGCATGAGTCATAGTTGTTGTGGTGTTATTCGTAGTATTATCTCCAGTCTCTGCGTCTTCTGAATTATCCTTTTCCTCTTCTTCATCGATAATAGAAATATCCCTGATCGATGGACGGTGTGATCGACGCCATCCTGTAATAAATATTATTTTCATCAGTGAAAACGAGTACTAATTTAATCCGACCACGGAAAAGGACGTGGTAATTGTAAAGAACAGTTCTACCTACATATGCAGGCTCTTCCTACGATGAGGTCATTTAACAGGCGGGTGCGGTCGATGGCATGCCATAAATTAATTATAGACGGGAGATAAGGTATCTAGTAATGATTGCTAATTGGGAGAATATACAGACTTAAATAAAAAATATAACAGTGAATTCTTTAGTGAAACTGTGTAGTTTTTACAGTATAATATTATAGTTTATTAAAGTACGTTAAATACGTTCTTATTGTGAAGTTGTAATTATTCAGAACATAGGTCTGTGATATTTTAAGCACTAATTAAATGAATTAATTAGAAAGATATACATATAAAATGCACCTTCCCCGAATTGGAAAGAGATCCAGGTTTGAATCCCGGTAGCAACAACAATATTTTTCGATGAAATTGATTTTATATGTACATCTTTCTAATTAATACATTTAATTACTATTTAAAATATCACACACCTATGTTCTGAATAATTACAACTTCACAATAATAATGTATTCTCCTTAATAAACTATAATATTATACTAACTGGAAAAACTACACACTTTCACTAATTTATTCACTGTTATATTTTTTATTAAAGTTGTATTTGCACCTTACCCGGATTGGAAAGAGATCCAGGTTCAAATCCCGGTAGCAACAACAATATTTTTGGATAAAATTGATTTTATTTGTATATCTTTCTAATTAATACATTTAATTAGTATTTTATATTATAGTTTGTTTAGTAAGTTGTAGTTATTAGTATTATGTAATTAAAAATTGTTAAGATTTTCGAAAGATATTGAAATATTTTCAAGAGAACAATATCCCGGTGGCGCAACAACAATATTTTTCGATAAAATTGATTTTATATGTATAACTTTCTAATTAATATATTTAATTCATATTTTAAATATTTTTAATTATTATTTTTTTTTAATTAATATTTCTTGATATGCAAAGAGCATTGACTAGAAAAATCTGCAAATACAGGTTAATTTTTTAAAAATCTCACCTTCCAATACTTGCGGCTTTCTGGTTTTAGTTAACAGTTTAGGTCCAGATATAGAAATCAATATTGCTCCCAAAGGAGCAGTAACTACAATTGACAAAATGCAAATTGTGAGGACGTTTTCTGCATATTTAATTTCTTCTGCTGTTCCATTCTTTTTTACTACATCTAATGCAATAGGTCCCAGTGCAGCCTGTTGACAAAAACGATAGGTGAAAATAAACATTGAAATGTGTAAATGAATATTTTTATTATTCTGAATGATAGACATCTCGCGATTTGAATGATAGACGAACCTGTACGGTAGCTTTTGCCATCCACGAAAGTCCAACAAAGAACTTCTCCTTCAGATTCAAGTTACTTCGGACTCCTATTAGAGCTGTCACCAATATTCGAATAATCACTCCAGCAAATAGGCAACCCACTCCGATAGAAACGACCTTTGAGTCGAGTTCGTCCAACTAAAAATTAATTATGTATATTTTAGGTGGTAGACATTTTAAAATAAATAATAAATATTCATACCGATGAAAATATATTCTAGTTTTCTCAAATACTTATTGGTAAATAATCTCAATAATAAATTAAAACATCAATATTTTTTTTTTTTTAATACTCCATTGAATTTCACAAAAGCAATTAAGTAACAAAATATTTGAGGATGATTAAAACCTGTTCAAATAGAATGTAAAATAATAGGTTTTCAATTTTTAAATTATAACACAATGTTTTTTGAGATATTCTGCCGTATGGTATGGTATGGTATGGTATGCCGTATATAATCACTGAAATGTTGCTCAAAACGTTGGCTACGACAAAAACCAACACATTGCAGAATAATCTGGAAGAAATTATATTAAGACAAACATCATTTGTTTAACTTTGTGAAATTGAATTATTATTTTTACATTTACCTTGACTCCTGCTCCAGTAATTCCAAAAAGGATTGGTTCAAAGATCATCCAGAATATTTCGAAGGCTGTAGCAACTGGATTCTCTTCCACGTCCCATCCTTGATTGGACCAGTGGAGACATGCCACGAAGGCGGCAGCGATGACTGCTAATGGACCTAAATAACATTACAAATTGTTATTAAAAAATGTTTAATATAAAAAAAAATAGAAATCCTGCGTGTATAATGTAAATTCTAAATAGTTTGGAATATCCAGTGCGTAACCAGTGAACTCAAATAATTATTTGGTTTACGCTGAACATACATTACTCATACTTAGGCCCAGAAGATCAAATAATATTAATTTGTTTAGGTCTGGTTCCAATAAATTACAATCTCACTAGCGAAGGTCATGAAAAGCCTCGCAAAATTATCAATTGAAATAAAAATATAGTTCATACAAGTTCAGACGCTACCACATATTTTGAATATAAATTTGGTGTCTTGAACTTATTTTATAATATACTATATATTATGTATAAATATGTGCTTGATTTTGAAGTGAAAAAATTAATAAAATTTTCGTTGTGTTTTATATATTAATATTCAAACGTAGAATTTACTGTCGCACCTTTCACGGTTACGAACTATTATAGAATTTTATTCTGCTATAGTCTGCCATACCGTTTTCGACCACATTTCAGTACTCATGATCGGGGCTGATGTAATAAATTATGTAATATGTAATATAATATCGTATCACATGTGAATGATGTGCCTGAATGTTAGCTGCACGGTATTGCCAAGTTGTGGATTATAATTTTGCCTCTTCAATGGCCTTGCAAACGTTTTTATGCCGGGCTCCGAAACCACCCGAATCCCACCATAAATATCCTATCAACATACGATTTAAATTTCCCTTCCGATTTAGACTTAGGCGACCAAAGATGGTCCTACTAGATTATTAAAAACCCTACCTCAAGAAAGCAGATCCCTGTCACATGCCAGGAGTAACTTCTCTCTCTTCCCCCCACCCTTTGTTGAACACCACCTAACCCAATAACCGCATCGGTTGCTACAATAGATGAAGGAGCAAGGGGTCTTAGTACCCGGGACTCTGTTTGCCATGAGATCAATGTCAATGGCTCTGCAGCCCATATCGAGCCTTGACCTCCTGAATCTTTCGCCTTCATACACTTCGATTTTCGGCGATTGTCTTCCAGTTCGGAATCTGTAGCAGCTCAACTGCATATTTATTTTATTTGATTATTACATCAACCCTGATAATAAGCATTGAAATGTAATGCGAAACATTGGCTAAGACAAAAGCAGACAGGATAACCCATAAAAAATATTTATCAACGTATAATCCTTTTATAAGAAAGGTAATTTTTATAAACTGATAAGAGAATACATTGATTTTGGTTTACAAATATTTTGTTAAATTTGAACAAAATATTGGACACCCATTATTTTGAGAGAATTTAACTAATTTATCTACGATAAGTCGTATTTATGACCCTTACTTATAGTTCGAAAGGAAACAAGTCACGCTGAGAACCTATACAGAATAACTATTTGTACACACGTATATCCAATACGTTAGAATTCAAAGAATAGACAATGGCTAATAGAAGCATTCCATTATGTACCGCGATGATGGGATTATTTTCTATATTGTACTGTAGTTAATACTAGCCATTTAATAGACCTATAAACTTGTGCTGGGAATATTCATTACCATTTCTTTAAAATCATTTCCAATATTTAAAATAATAATAAACATATTTTCGTAGAAAGCAATCACTTTACGGTTCGACATATCAGATTAAATAAAACACAAACACTTTGTATAAAACTACGAATTTTATTACACACCAACCGGTTTCGCTTAGCTCAAGCTTCGTCAGGGCGTATTTAAAACTAACAATAAATATAAAAAGAGTGCACTTGCACAGTGCATAAGTAAAGAGGGAGATAGAATATAAAATTACACGCGAAGGAGAGAGACAGAATACATATACAGTTAGACAGAACATCAAGGGAGGGGAAAGTACAATGTTGATGGATATTAGGGTATAAGCGTATATCAGGAATAATAAACAGTTTTACGAAACTAATTGCGAAAAATGCATTATTATTATATTGATAGGCCGTCCTGAGACGCGATGGTTAGTCAGCATCGAGCAAGATGTTGGGAAAAAATTGGAAAAGAACATTATAAAATGAAAAAGTACTTTAGAATGAATTTAAATGCACAATAACAAAAATTTTGTTTTATTTGTTTTACTTTCAAATAATGGAACGACAGATGTATTAATTTGAAAAAGTGTAACATATAGGTTAGAAAATTTTTCATGAAAAATACTGGCGCTATAACACAATTGGTAGTGTACTTCCCCGGATTGGAAATAGAGATCCAGGTTCGAATCCTGGTAGCGCAAAAACAATATTTTTCGACAAAATTGATTATATATATACATATATTTATAATTAATACATTAAATTAGTATTTAAAAATTTTGTAGTTGAAAAATCAGCCTTAAAATGGTGCAGCTTGAGCGTCCACCTTAAATAATGAAATAATTTTTATAACTCTAAATCAACTCTGAAAGTTAGGTGTTCGAAGGTCTTAACCCAAAAATTGTTTTGCTACTCTTAACGATTTTTTAGCGTTACTCATTGTCGAGCATACTAAACATGCCCTTTTAAAATATTACAGTACCTACTTTAATTTCTTTTTATTATATATCAATTTCTGTTTACAGTTGATATCTTCGAAGATAATATGAGGTTGTAAGATCCAGAAACGATTTCTTATTTTGAAATTTCTGATATTAGAAATTAAGTCGTTAGTTTTTTTATTTTAAAAATGTATTTTCAGAATCAAAAGGTTACATATCCTTACCTAATTCGTATTTCAAATGATATTGACTTGTAAAAATATAAATGTACAATGTGAAAATTTATTTACAAAGAATACCCATTTCACTTTTAAATGCTATGTAAAATATTTTCTTCAAATTGGCTTCATAAATCTATTTAAAATACATAATTAAAAATTAAATGTTTTAATATTGGAATGAATCTATTTATTTTGGTTTAAAAGCGAGCTTTTCGTTGAAATAAATTTAATGAATTTCGCAAGAATATTTAACAATTTTCACGACATTATTACTTAAAGGCCATACAAAGTAATACTTGAAGCACACGAAGTAATTAAAGTTGAACAAAAGAGAATCCCAGTCATTTCACTTTTGAGGCCGTGATGAGTTTAGCATAGTACATACACACTAATTATACATTTATTTTTATTTAGGTTAATAAATTAAAAACCACAGTGGAATTAAACATTAAACATTAAACATTAAACAGTATAACTATTAATCTATAATATTATCATTTAACGACAATTTCATTTTTTTAAAGTGTTTAATAGGGCAAAAAGGGCTCATATTGCAAAATGCCGACTAATTTACCAAAATCAAACATGATACGTAAAACATTTTCTGTTAACAATTTTTAAATATACGTTAGAATGCCCTGATATTGTAAAAAATTACTATTTTGTAATATTAGTTATTTGATATTCCAAAAAGTAATTTTAGTTTATGCACAAACTCTATTATGTTGAGTGCGTTCGACATTTATAACCTTACAGATAAGTACAATACATATATTCATTCAAAATTTAATGACATTCTATAGGAGTATGTTTATAAAGTTACAATATTTCGTTCCCGTATCCGCGAAATGAGACAGACACGATGAGATCTCAGTAGCGTGTTGAGGTTTTGATTTGAAGATAGAGCCAGAGATCAGCTTGAGATAGAATCCCGTTTATAAAATGTTTGATTTGACAGCAATTAATAAATAAATATTATTAAAGAGAACACATTCTTATTGTGATGTTGCAATTATTCAGAACATAGGTCTGTGATATTTAAAATACTAATTAAATAAATACACAAATACCAATAATCATTTATTCTGGAAAGTTAAACAAAGATAAGAATTTAATTATAAATATTTATTATGCTTTGGGAGATATTCTAGCTGCTGGGCAGATTCAAATTCACCCAACTGACGAACGGAACATCAATGATCCAATGGACTGAGATGAGATGATAAGCGTGAAGTGAGGCACGACACGAATCTCTGAGACTTGATGAGTACAAAAACAGAGATATGTCTACAAATAATCTCACAGGAGCATAATCCCATGTCTCAAAGATTGATTCAACTCTCATCCGTCGACACGGGACATTATGCTACGTTAGGTACGCTTTGCTTTACCGGGATGGCAGTTTAAATAAATTAATTGGGAATGTTAAATTAAAAGTACTGAGCATGCTCCAACTTTCCATAAGTGATTCATTTAGCGAACACTTGGGATTGCAAATTCATAACACGAGAGTTATTTTATAAGAGTACATTCAGATGATATAGTCTAATATTAATAAGTCACACGTATGTTATGTTACTTAACATATTAATTAAATATACATCTTACCGGCGCCATCGTATTTAATGAGTTCCGAGCCCAGCACCGCAAGCAGTCCGCCAAAGAGTAGCAAAAGTACTCTTAAGGGGACCACGAAAGAGTCATTTTTCTCTGGCACGAACTTCAGTAAGTACCCCCAAAGCACACCAAATGCAATACCACCGATAATTGACACAGGACCCTAAAATATAAAACTTTAATATGTTATTTTATTCAATAGTTATATAAACGAACATTTTTACGAAAAACATGTTTTATACCCACACAAAATTAACCGGTATTAAAAAAAGAAGTGTAGTTTTGAAGATACTTCATAATATTGGAAAAACAAATCTTTATAAATAAATCAATTTGTAAACAATACAAGGGTTAGTTCGAAAAATAAATCTGTGAATCAACTTTTTATTTATTTACTATATTTGAACCAATAAGTTTATATGGTTACATTATATAAATTTATTTTGTATTTAGTGGCCACGTTTTATTATTTAATGTCAACCGGCTTCGGAACAACGTCAAGGCAGGATAAAACTGACTAGGAACAAATGTTGCTTCGAAACCAGTTGATGATAATTAATAAAACATAAGTGGATAGACTTATACAATTTAATTTATATTAATAATGTAAATGTTATATTATATCGTACACGTTAGACAGCTATAAATCAAGTTGTATTAAATACTTAAGGTTAAAGTTAGAAAATAAATCTGTAAAAATCAAATAAAAATTAAACCGTCGAAAGATCGTCGTGTGTCTAGTTCGTTAGCGACCGGTTCAATGTACAGGGGTGCCTTGACTTACGAGTTTAATTCGTTCCGTGACGGAACTCGTAACTCAAATTACTCAAATTTCTAATTAATTTCCCCCATTGGAATGAATTTAAATGCCGTTAATCCACTCTGGAGCCCCAAAAAAAAATCGCATATTTTTGTTACATGTTTTTAAATAAGAAAAATGTACCTATAAATAACGAAAATTATGTAAAATTATAATACAAAAGAATGTACTGCAATAAACACAACCACTCCATCAGCAGCTTCTCCATATTTTCATGGATACATGTCTGCTGTTTAGAAATTATTTTATCGCTCTTGGCTGGCGTTATAACTTTTTATACTTCAGTATGGTGTAGATCGTAGAAGAGCTACAATCGTACTGCTTCGTCAAGTTGACTACGCGCACGCCTCGGTCTTGTTTTTCGATCATTTATTTCTTTAATTCAATGCACATCATCCGCTTCTTCTTCTCAGCACTGTCCATCGCACTCACTTTCTTCGGACCCATGATTGGAAAAAAGAATTTTGCAAAATAACTGCTAAAACAAATGCAAGCACACCACTATTGCTTCCACTGCGTAACCGCTTAAAGTGGACGAGTAAGGGCCGGTTGCGTCATCTTCGGTTACCATAAACTTTACTTTTAAACTTAGTTTATCCGAAAACGCGTTGTGTCATCTCATTTTTGTCGCTTACTTTTAACTTTAACTATGATGGGCGGATGTTGCGGCGTTTAATGTGGCATTCGCTGCGCCAACTAGCGGTGGAGTATCTGAAGCTCGCTCATAGCTTACTTTAGTACTCAACTAGAAGCAAAAAATCGGTCGATGGACAGCTCGTATCTCGAAAAATTCGTAAGTTGGGATATTCGTTAATCAAGGTACCACTGTAGTACACATATAATGTTTAAAAAGTATTAATAAATTGAGGCTAGATTGTAAAAATAAAACTAAAAATAAACCCTTATTAAAGCATGCATATATTGAAATATGCTATACCTAGATAACAAATGTTTTTTTTTCAAATAAATATTTAATTTTGATTAATTGCTCTGAAATTATAGCCATGCACAACTTATTGGCAAAATATAATATACATGTATTATTTTGGAAAAATGAAACTTAACCTGTATTATGGTGTAAGTTAACGATGACTCCGAGAACATAATGCTGCTGATGACTCCAAAGATAGCGACACTGGTGGCATCGTCGATTCCCGCCACCGCCAGCACCAGGGTGGGGATTCCCTTAGCCACCCCATAGCCCTTCCCGCGCAGCCTGAACAGGCACGGCACCACGACGGCTGGCGACACGGCTGCTATTACGGATCCCAGTAGGAAAGCTGGAAGTGTAGACGTCGCCATCGTTCAGACGATACTTGTTATAGTCAGGTTATGCGATATGTCATAGTTACAACAAAGTATGCATTTTATAGACACTATTTTAAAAAATAAATTAAAATAATATAATAATCAATTTTTATATAAATCACAGATAAAACATAATGATAATAATGATTATTGGCGTAGGATTTTATAAATAAATAACTTTTCGAATTAAACACCTACCACGAAACATTAGACCGGTATTTTATACAAATAATAGTATAGGAAATTTACTCATAACTTTTAAAGACAAATATGATAAACTTAACAATTCTGGTGTCTATAAACTTAGTTGCAAGGATTGTGCTGCATTTTATATTGGTAAAACGGGTAGAAATTTTAATATAAGAGTAAGGGAGCATTTAAGATGTTTGAACAATAGTGGGTTTTCAGAATTTTCTAATCATTTGATAGAAAATGGTCATGGTTTTGATGAAAAATTGGGATTGTCAATTTTGCATATAAACGGTGTTGGTCACAAATTAAATAATTTGGAATCGTTGGAGATAAATAAAGCGTGTAAAGCTAATCAAAAAATTATAAACAACCAACTAAATTTAACTACGAGTTCCATTCTAAAATTTTTTCCTAAAAATTATTCGAGTAAATTTGTATTAAGTAACGATTAGAGTTTACTAAAAATAGATTCTGGTAAAGAAACAATAATATATGTTTTAGTTAGTTATGACATCCTGAAGAAGAAAATGGTATTTTTCGAAACCGGTAGATGTATTTAAACTCAATTAAGTGGTTAATAAAACAAAGATAATAAATAAAAATATAAATTAATTTTCTATCACGGCATGTCAAGGTGAAAGAATTCATCAAATTATATCGCCATTTTGACTAAATTGAGAAAAAAAATTAACGTAATTGAAAAAAACGTATATGTATTTGATTTTCTAGCCAGAGCGGAGATTTTAAAATTGATATGGTTTTGATAAAATACTTATAAAACATACAAACATGTTTTCAACGAATCGATTGTATCATAGGTAATCATTTTCATAGGTAATCATTTTCAACACGTCATATCTATTTTCGTCGCAGTTTTGCTATACTTATAGCCCTTTAATTGCAGTGAATTAAAAATTGTAAAAGAAACAAGTGTCAAACATCGCGAAAGATTTCACATTGCTTAAAAAATTAAAAAAATTATTGCTGTCACAACTGAGAATAATATTAGCATAAATTTATAACAATGAGCTCTATATCATGTAAAGTAGGTAAACTCTTTCTGCTTCAATTCTTTAGTTACATGGAATTTCTTAGGATGTATGGGTGCCTACTCTTCCTGTAGCTATTATACCATAATATAATATAAGACAATTCTACAAGTTTGGGAATGTTGTAAATTGCTTTTTGTAGCCGGTATTAATCTTAAGTCTAATAATATATTATTCGGTACAAGAATTTGGAGAATAATAAATTTTACTTACAAAAGACTCTATAATCAAGGGAATGTAATAAATAATTTTTAGGTAAATATTAATTAAATTTATTATTTAAAATCCGTACTAAGATGGGCGCAAAAACGTAGGTACAAATGATATAATTTGATTAATTTCATTCGTATTGAGTGTTTACAATTTTCAATTTTCTGACAGTAAAAATGAAATTGTTTTTTTTTTAATATTTGAAAAATGTATATTCAGAACAAAAGATTTAGATTGTTGGTAATTCAATAATTAAGGATAAAAATAAAATTAAAGATTTACCCCAAATCCAAGGTAAACTGAGCAGAAAGTGTGTCATGATGGCTATCACGGAGCACTCCACAATCCATGGGACTAGGCCGAGCTTCAACACAGTAAGAAATAGCTTCTTCATCGCTGGAGGATCCAAATCTAGACCAGCTCGAGTTAGAATAATAACAAGAGCGAATTTCCTGAAAAAATATTATTGTAAAATTTAAGTTGATACATCTAAGTTGCTGAAGCTCTTCAAAAATATCCCTCTACCTACACTATATTTTAATTAAAATCTTCTTTATGTCGCTTGTTTTGGATATGACAGAATTATAGAAATATTGATATAATGCGCGTTATGCCGCACAAAAGAAAGCCTATCTTCTATTCATATATGCCTACTACATACTACTTATATAATTCAAGACAATATATAATAATTAAGTAATTAATAATTTTTTTTTGTCTTATGTATAACATTTATTTTAATTTTTGAGTATCTAATGTATGTTAGGCCGTAAATTGTAAAATAACGACGCCATTTTTAACATTCATCAAATGATGAAAGAATTTACCTGAGTTCCTTGGGAAGCATTGACTCCCCGTGCAAGTTGACCCAGCCCACGTTTTGCATTAGTATTCCAACCAGCAGCATGCCGATGAGGGCTGGGAGGGTGGTGATCTTCACCATGAGAACTCCCCCGAAGTGGGCGGCCAGGGCCAGTACCGCAAGATCAAAGAGCTCACCTCCAGGAGCTGCCTTTTCAGGCATCAGAGCATATACCACACCCCACAGAAGGAAACCTGACAAATATAATGACATAATTTTAAAATCTGACTTATCTATTAATTAAAATAACATTTACTTGTACTTCGGAGGCATTAGACATCGTGTCCATTTTTACCAAAAATGACACAAACACATATGGTATACACTTTTTTTTCTATCTAGGGGTATATAACTTTATATTCACTTAGGGGCTTAAAACACTATGTAAACATGTAATTGCAGGCCTCTAATTACATTATTGTCCATCACATTCACATATTATTAAGGAGAACAAGTGTAAAAGAATTTTAAGTGATTTATTATTTTAATTTAAAATAGTAAATGGCGTACTGGACGCCCCTAATTTAACTGAACTGATTGTATACCACGTTCCTGCGCGGAGTACCAGGTCATCGGCGCTGTTGCATGTAAATTCGTCATATACAAATTTTTATATGAATGCACCCACACAAAGACTTCACAGAGATACAATTGATTTTGATACTCAGCCATTATGTGGCAAACCTAAATTTTTATTGTCTGTTTTGCTTACTTTTAAATTATTATTTTTTAATTATATGTATATTTTGTGTAGCTGCTCATTTTTTTGTTTATTTTTTATACCAAACCAACTTTGTATAAGCCCATAAGGGTGTTAATAAATAAATAAATATTGTTGTATGAAAAAAAAAAACAAAGCCATTAAGAGATAGTTTATTATTTTTTCTGAAAAAAAATTTTCTGCTCTCCTGTAAAGTTTGTCTAAATGGACATGATATCCTATGCCTCCCAGATACAGATATATTTAAACTAAAAATGGATGGAGAGAGAAACTGCAATTAAAAAAAGTAAAAAATCATATTTTGTTCGAAGACTGAAATAAAATACTATAAAGAATAGTTCAAAAGATAATTAGTTCAGAATAACGGATGAATAAAGATATCGGCTACCGGAAAATAAGTAAATTATGGGTTTACTCTATTATTGAAGATTACAGCGGCGTACCAGAGTCCTTAGTGCGTATTTATGTTGGAATAAGCAGAGAAGATTGATTTTAGAAATTTTTATGCCGACAAACATGCGTTATAATTAGATAATAAATATTACACTTGTCATTTGTAAGTAAATAAATTAATAATAAGATGTTATTGAGTTGTTCGTTTAATTTAAAATGAACATTTCTCAACATGCAAATAAATATCAAAATTGTAAAGTAATTTTAAAGCAACATTTTTTCTTAATCGTGGTAAATATTTTTCACTGCTACAATAGTATTTTAAAATAAAATAATTATTTACCTGTTAAAATATTTAGATTAATTTAAATGTATTACAATTAGACACCTTTACATTGAGTTTTTATATTCTTTATTATATTTTACGTATTTTGCGCATTTTTAAATGAATTAGAAGAGATTTTGAATCAATTAAATTTTTTATGAATTCATATTTTATCAATAAATCCACCCAATTAACTCCTCCAGACATCTCTTAATTAATCTCTACTTCTGATTACCACAGTTCAATGTCATATATTTTACAAGTAATCTGTTAGAGAGGTATTTATAATAACATAATCATATATTTATTACACAACGTTCAAATTGCAACGTTTCATTAAATATTAATATCAGTCGAAATTAAGAATTTGTTCGGAAATTCAAATTAATTCACTCAATTCTGGAAAATGTTGAATAATGATATTTTTTATCCTTAACGAATATAAGATTTTCATAAAATTATATACAGGTACACTATATTGGATTTGGAGTCTATTTTCTGGACGTCCTGTGTATGTTGATATTTATGGAAAAAAAAAATTATTCGATTTCAATAAATTAGAAATTGTTTATTTTGTAATCTAAAAAATTACAAATTTCAAAAAATACTTATTACTAATTATTTCTTCCCCGCAATGACCAGTAAAAATAAGGCAGATTAAATAGTTTTCGGAACAAATATATGGACATGAACTAACACAAATTTTTCACTTTGGTGTCACTCACGTGATCACTTTAGTACCACTTACGCAATAAAATATCTCCGCGACTTTAAAAAAAAATATGACTCGATTGGAACGAAAATTTAAACGCTGACAATATAACATGCACTAATGTAAAAAATACGCCATGTTCACGCAAAGATTTAATTTTCGAAGACCAAATACTTTCACTGTTGCATAAATGTGTCGTAAACTATTGAATTTATGTTTCCACCAAGAATATGTGTAGAGTGCTCCTCGTTTAATGTTTTAAACCTATGTGTACCCTTTATTTCATGTCTATTTATTTACTGGTCTGTGTTTCGGAATTACAATAGAAACTGATTCAAGTTTCCTTTTATTTTCCAACATAATCCCTTCGAAGGTCAACACACGTGATCTAGCGTTTATCCAGGTTCTCAATTCTCTTCTAGAAGTAACTCTTCAAGATCCCCAAAATAACCGATTTCATTCTCGGTCACCTTTTCATTCTACGCAAATTTCATTCCGGCCAAGAATTTTTTAGTCTCAGTTTACTACGCCTAATCCTCTGTTTTGATTGCACTTTTGCTTCTGGTGTGTTGTGGTGAATGATACATGGTATCATACATGGCCACGAATCGTATGTTAAAATTCATTAGATTTCTCCTAAACACTTTCGGACAATCCGCTGAGATTCAAGGTGTGCTCCGGATTGAGCAAACGTAGCGCCCATCTTGTAGAAAATGTTTTTAAACTCAATTCATTACGTACAATAAAAACTTCTCATTTATATGAGATGTTCATGGCTTCCTCAATTTCACGCACTTTTATTCGACGATCTGCCAAAACCATATTATGGATTTCATCCATAATTCCATTCTGATAGTGGTTCATCATGTGTATGCGGCCAAGCTTGAATTCCGAATTCCAAAAAACTCAAAGAGGAAAATATAGATAGTGAATTTTCAAGAACAGCATCCAACATGGATTTGATTTCAATTTTGTTTTTTCCCTCCAAATGAAAAAAAAAGATCTCGTTCGAAAAAACCGCTCGAATCTAGAATTAAAAACTAGACTATTTGACAGATCAATTTGACATTTGCAGTCAACGCAAATGAAAGTGTTACCAATATAACGACATGAACATACACTCAGGTCTCTTTTTATGCGGGAGATACGTTACTTAGTAAGTAAGTACGTTCCACAGGAAAACGCATAAAAAAAGATTAGACACACACGTATAAAAATAAAGGAAATGTTCCATAAATTTCTAAAATCGCATAAAACTAATTCAATAAGTTAAAATTTACCAAAAAACGCATAAAAAAAGTTTATTAAATTTCAGAAAAATATAATTTTAACATATTCCTTCCAAATTTATGTACAAAAATTTTATAGAAAAAAGTTTATCTTTTTTGCATATTTTTTTCTTAAGAATTTTCATCGCTATATAACAAAGTTCAAGTAGCTTGTTGGTGTAGTGGTCAAGACATTGGGCTAGTGATCTAGTGGTCGGAGGTTTGCGCCTCGTTCCAGGACACCAGCAAGTTAGTCTTATTTTCATAGCACAAGCGTTTAGCTCAGCTTAGTTTGAAAATAGTAAAGAATATTGATGTAATATTCTGTGTATGCATTTATTATTATTATTATATTACGCATTTATTATTATTATCTATTTAAAAAAAAAAAAAATATTCGGCATAATTTGCCAACTGGTTCGAAATCACTTTCATCACTAGAAGAGATAGTCAGCGCATCAGATCTCCGTCCTGAAGATAATGATTTTTCACAAATAAAATTAGCCTCAACTTCGCATATTGATTTTTCCCTTATGAAAATATAATCAGTGATTAAACTTTGCGATGACTTTGCTAATTTTTTGTATAATTCTTGATATCGTTGAAACTTGAAGCTCGTTCTTCAACATGTCAAATTGGTCTAAAATAGTTATTTTAAAAAAAGTTTCTTGAAATATAAACCGCATAACTTCAAAACCGCATAAAAAGAGATCCGAGTGTATTTGGAATAAAGCAACCCCCTACTTTTAAATCTACCGTAGTACTAACAAAAGTTTTAAAATCTCTTAAATGTATTAGGGATTTAAAATTATGCTCTACTTACCTATGAATACAAGACTAGTAATTTGGGCAAACTGCCTGTAGGTTGGGCACATGGGATAAGGGCAAATCTTCTGCCAATGCGGGGGTTCCCAAGATGGAGTGGCATCCTCTCCATGACATTTTTTACAAAATACGAACCACCAAGATCTAAAATTAAGATATACTCGTACGTATAATCTACATACTACTCGTATTATAAGTTGAATATAGTGAACTGTAATATAATCTACATACTGTAATAAGTAGAATATAGTGGTTTTCTACTGTGATATATCAAACTGAGGATTATAATTCGGATACTGAAAATCACTAATAAACAGTTACGAATATGTATTTGTGAATTCAAATATATAATTTTAAAATATCATCAAAATAAAGTTTCATTTAAATCTTTTCAAGAAATTTCATTTCGTTTATTCTTTCGTATATTTTTTATTATTTGAGTTTTTTTTTAAATATTTTTGCATATATATTGTTTAGCATGGTTTTCTTTCTTTCTCCACCATATAATAAATATAAATAGGTGAATTAATTTGAATAAAACGCAGAAAAAAATATAAAATTTTTCCAACGATGTACGAAATGTTCTTATTATTCGAATATTTTTTTATTCACACAGATGAAATAAAAAACCAATCCTGGAATAATTACAACTATTGAGTAACATATTTATGTATATAATATTTTCTAAGGTTGTCTAAGTGTCATGTGGTTGATAAGAAAATAATGTGATCTTCAAATTCATATTCATTTTCTCATGTAAAAATTGCTTTATTACTCGATATACTAATACTATAATCGAGACATTTTCGCTAATTAATTACAAGTTTTATTTATTCCGGTGATGTACAATTACAGAGTTCTGGAGTTGAATAAATCTAAAAAAGTACAGCAACTTGGTTACCCTGTAAGAAGTTGTCAAAATGCTCAAACAAGTTATTATGAGGTATATGAGGCAACATTTTATAGTCCAAAAAGCATCCAAAGCGTAAAACAAACTTCGTAACAGTGATTTTTTTGGTTTTCGCTCTATTCATACAGCACTCATTTGTCAATCTTTTTTGATTTTCCTAGATGTTTTAAGTGGAAATTGTTGTGCATTGTTTTGATTCAACTAACGCCTTTAGTTGGTCATTATCAATTGATGAAGGACCCCCACGACCTTCATCATCTTCAAGGCCAGCACGATTTTTTATGAACCGTCATTGCACCAGATGCTCCTTAACTGTTTCCCGTTTTTAACTCATAGAAAAAAAGCTTATGTTTGCTTCTTTTTCATTATTAATTCAATTGTCCGATTGAAAGCAAAATTTATAATTCAATTGATGTCAATTGTATTATTAACTTTGCAAAATACACACCGGAAATAGTTAAAGTTCCCGGATGAAGTTACACTTTAATTGAAAAAACAAAATTGATAAGAATTCAATAAACAATAATTGTTATTAAAATTTGGCCTTCCATCTTAATTTAACGATGATTTAAAAATATCACTATTGTACACATTCTCGTGGATTTAGTCTTACCTCTCCACTGCGTCGTCTGATGAATAGTTTAATTTCTTTGAATACATTGAATCTGTCGTCGATAATTTCTTCGATTTGAAATCATGTATATTTGGTTTATCTGAAACAAAAAATTATTTTGAAATATGATATGTACCTTTTGCGAAATTAGATAACGCATTTTCTCGGATAGGAAAAGGACCAGGTTCGAATCCCGGCAGCAACTAAAATGTTTTTTCGAAAACTAGATTTTTTCTGTATACGTACAACCGTACTTTTTCCCAGGAGATGTAAATCTCCTACAATTCGACTATGCCATCCAAACCATCTACAAAAAACGCGATCTAACCCAGAAGAGACACCAGTTGCATATATATAAATATATAAGAATTTCAGAATCATATTTGGTTGTCACCGGAATACGAACCCGAAACTTTTTCTGTCCTATTTTTTCAATATATAGATTTTTTTGTATATCTTTCAAATTGAATAATTAATTTGGTTTTAAAAATATTTACTTAATAAAAACTGGAATATAATTAAATTAATTTACAAATAGTACCTGCTAGGGAGCCCAATAACAGGCAACAATGTAAACTGTAGGAATAACTTCCAGACTTCGTTTCCATCATAAATATATATATATATATATATAATTTGGATAAATATGTACTGATACAACAAATAAGTAATATTAAATCAATTAGCAGTGTACATATATACATATATTCATATAATAAAACAACGCAATTTTAATTATCATTAATGTTAAATCAGAATGTTTGCTTAATTAAAAACACGGTTATAATTGAATTAATTATAATGCATAGTTGCAATGTACTTATAAGCATCATAATCTTAAGTAGTGATGAGGATATAATGTTTAATTATGGTTAATAAATTAATAGAAACACATACAATTAAAAATAAATTATCTCTCCGTTACCGTGTTGACGCCGACATGATAAAAAGTTTTGGTTAAATAAGTGAACAGGAAGAAATAATAATCAAATGTTTTTTTTCTTTTTATTTAGTTCTCCAATACAGCACCAGTAGAAAAATAATGAAACTATGTGTTTTGAATATCCATCAACTGTTTAATGAGACCCTTACTTCGTGTTGGAAGTAAAAGTCATTATTTTTACGTGAATAAACTGCACGAATACTTGAAATGACGTATAAAGTAGTTATGTAACATCAATCATTTAAAAATTGAATACATTAATAAAATACATATATATATATATAAATAAATGTCTATCTCTTCTCTATATATAAATAAAATTGATCAAAATTACTAATTAGGACTCTGCGAAACATATAGGCACCATCCCCCTTTCCCCTGGCTATCACATTTCCTCCTCCCGATATAATTGTCCTCTATTCCAAATTTAACTCTACATAAAATATTAATACCTTCCCCCTCTTCTGACTACTATACCCCCTCCCCGAAATATAAATTGTGCACAATTTCTCTTTAAAACCCTGCATAGGTACGTTACCTTCTTTCCCAGGCCACGTAACCTCATTCCCGCGATATAAATGTGTATTCCATTGAATGTCATCCATTAAAATTTTTGCGTAGTTACACTTTAGGATCCTAGGCTAAACATAGGCATTCTTCCTATGTTTAGCCTAGGATGGAGGCCTTGGCCGCCCCTTAACATGATTTAAATTTGTATTATTTTGAACACCATCCAAATTTTGTTCAGTTGTACTCTAGGATCTTGAGAATAAAATAATCACCTTACACCTCCGGACATTACATCCTCACCCTTACCAGGATCAAATTTTGTATACATTTAACAGCCTGGGCCATAAATCAATTTAGTGTTTCCATTAGGTCTTCGTTTATACGACAGCGTTACTTATTATAGCGATGTTTAATATTGTAATACAAATTAAATTAATCAATGAAAAAGATATACAGAAAAAATCTGTCTCTCGAAAAAATATTTAGTTGCTACCGGGATTTGGATTTGGATTGGACCTATTTCTATCCGAGGAAGTGCGTTCTCTATTTTCACAATAACAATCGAATACATTTTCAAAAAATTATTAACTTTTATTATGTAATATTTCTAATTGATACATCTACTATTCCATTTATAAAAGCAATCAACTTTATATTACGGTGAATCACAAATACCTTTGAATACAACCCCGTAAAATGTGATGTTATTGTGTTATAATTAATATTTTTAAAAGTCACCTACCTTCGTGTCCGTGATGTGAAGAGTGGTGACTGTGATCAGAAACATTGTCTGTTGATGTATGAAGTATGCTTTTTCGTCGGACTGGGCCCATTTCTGCAACTTCTGAATTTCCTTGTGAAATTTTCCGATTTCTGTACCCATTTTAATATATTAATATTTTTACCACTGAACCAAAAGAGCAGGGAAATAGTTTACGTGCAGAAAGTTTAACAATGTTAAAGATTCGTTTTTTTGCAACTCAAAGATTAGATAATATTTATATAATCTCTTTAAAAAATTCACAACAATATGTTTTCAATTAAATAAGAAAATATATTTGCTTACTTTTTATAAAAATTATGATTATGAAAATTTTGTTGATCAAAGAATCAAACCAAAGATATAAACGTAAAAGTAAATAGTTCTCATTTTCGAAAAGGTTTAAAATTATACATAATAATCTTTGTAAAGAAAACATTAAAAAACTAATGTCACAAATTATTTGAAACATTTAAATTAGTACCTCTTTCACTGTGTATAAAAGCAAAGCATTTATAAAATGATAGCAACATAGCGTAACAAATTTTCTATTTGATGCCAAAGTAGTAAAACTTTGTTGATACTAACTATTTTTAAACCTGGATGGATTTATATTAGTCAATCAAAATTTATCAGCCAATCAAAATTATTAGTCATAATTACTTCATAATAATATAATAGTTTTAAACTTTCAGACTCTATTGAAATCTATCCCCGAATCCCCTATTAATTTGGTTCATAGCATTTTTAATTCTATAGTAAATTCTGATCTGTAAAATTATTATCACAAACAGAGTAACAAATAAAGTTTTTACGGTAGGTCCTCTCAAAACCCTGCGTAAAAATATAATTAAATTAAATAAATTAATATTTTATTAAATTTTTTAATACCTACGTGAACACTACTTTATAAATTAAGTCTGTGACAGGTGCATTTTCAGCTAGATGATTTTATAATCCATTTTTTTTAAATACCTCTCAAATCCATAATTATCGTATCCATTTCTCGACTCCATGGGTTCAGTAACTATGGAAACGCGTCGTCCCGTAGGCTGTGCTGTAACGGGAGCCTCCTCGAAAGGGTATTCCTTAATGGCAGCCATGTTGTTAATTTGGATCTACCTGAATAAAATAACAAAACAGATTATTGATTAAAAAAGGATTTCGTACAGCTAAATCTTTTAATCTTATAAAAATATTGCGCTAATCCCGCACAGTTCCCTTGTGTTTGTTAGTTAGATAAGCTGAGAATGTATAGTACGACATATTTCTACCGCGACTGTTTGTACTTCACAATTTTATATAAAAATATATATCCACGATAAAAGTACACCATTTTTAAAACAATATTAGATATTAATATGTTTAAGGTTCTTTTCAAAACCAGTGAGAAAATAACCTATTTAACAAAAATTATGATCAAAAGTTAAAGAACATTGGTATCTCTACACGTAATGCATCAATTTTCTTAGTATTTTCAAACTAAGCTAAGCACTTGTGCTATGAAAATAGGAGAAACTTGGTGGTCCCCTGGGACAAGTCTCGGACCCGCGACCATTTAATCACTAAACGAGTGTCTTACTATTAGATCAACAAGCAAGGATTATTGTAAAAATAATAATTTATTTAAAAAATTACTTCTACTATTTTGGAAAAAAACCTATTACATTATACGTCTAACCAAACCATTACATGTATATTTTACATTATCAAATCATTTGGGTGGTGACCTCGTGTATAATATAATATTATACCCTTTAAATCAACACCAGCACAACATAAATTATTGATGAATGTGTAAATACATAGTATGGAATTCGATCATTCTGTCAAATTTAGGATGAATTTTATTTGTTTGATTTTATAATCATAAACCTAAAAAATTATTGTCAAATCTTAATTGGATATTTTTTGTTGTTCAAAAATTATTTTTTCATTCCATTTTATTGTCCATAAGGGGTTAAAAGAGAGATTTGTTATACCGCGTACCTGCCATATGGAATTATTACGATGTAATTTTTTTTTAGTAAATTAATTACACTATCTTCTGTGTACAGCCCTGATGATGGAACCCGCAATAGGATCCAAAATGTCGGCCAGAAAGGTCAGATATACAAGGCAGATTAGCCCAGAAAACTATACACAGAAGATTCTTAAAGGCGGTGAAAACCTAAGAACATTTTTAATTATACAATTTTCTAAGTAGTTTCTGAATATTTCAAGATAATATACACACATGTATGTATTACTTATTTTACTAGTAAAAATAATATGAAATTCAAAAGATATTATTAATTTATTTATTCCTCTTTTTTTAAAAAAAGAATTGTAGTGTACATACAATAATATAATACATTAATTTACTGTGAAGGATGTAGTAGGTATCCACCTCTGATACATAAACCATTGTCTTGGCTAAAGTAGACAGTTTTTCGGTGATATTTCATTAAAATTAAAAATAAAGACATAAATACAAATTCGACAGAGATATATAAAAAAATAAACAGAGACAATAAAAAGGTGTAGTGTGTGTGTTGTAAATGTAAAGTGAATCATGTATTGTATTGTTATTAAGCTGGAATGTTAAACAGCGATGCTTTTGACTGATCTCTACCCAATTGAAAGATGTATTGAGTCCATATTTGCGTATTTTTTTATAATATAATAAATTTTATAACAATAAAGGAAATATAATTATATAAATAAAATAAAATGTTTTTTTTTCATTATACTCTAATTTTAAATGAGCTCAAATTCAAACTGCAATAGGTTTAGTTTCAATGAATTATTTAGATAAAATATATTTTGATACAGTAACTTAATATACGATTACATTTGAATGGTTGCATTGTTTGGCGGACACCGTAGCTGTATAAAATAGGTAAAATATTGTAATATTATTCTAGCTCATCTAATTTGTTTGTGATTGAAAATGATTCGAATCGATAATCGAATATCTTTAGATGTTGAGGTTATTAGTTTGGTTAATTAATGGACAGCCTTATAATACCGTCTATTAATTAGCTCATGAAAACACTTAAAAAAAAAAGTTTATAGTTTCCCTTCTTCTGTTTAATCCCCTTTATCCTAATCATTCCATCTTAATCGTTTGCACGCAGATAATCTTACAAAATCAGTTCGATAAATAAATATATAGGCCAAGTAAAAAATAAGGTTCCTTACGCTGTACACTCGCCACGCGAGATGCTAGGCGAAATCCGGCAACACCGCCTTGATTGTTGGTCCCTTAACTACATCCCCACTACCGGGAGCAAACGCTGCGACGCTCAGTAAAGGCCTGACAGCCATCCGCTATGGAACCCGCCATCGCCGTTACCGCCAGGTGTGAAATCCGTTCGGTGATTCGATTTTTAAACGCGAAGAAGCTTAAACCTGTTGAAATTCATCGACAGTTGGAAGAAGTTTATGGCACAGCTTGCATCAGCGTCCAACACGTCCGCAAATGGTGCAGGGAGTTCTCCGAAGGACGCACAGACGTCCACGACGAGCAAAGGAGTGGGAGGCCATCGGTGTCGGACGAAGTCGTGGCGAAGATTGAGCGCATTCTCCTCGAAGATCGGAGAGTAACGCTTCGGGAGCTTGCTGTCCAGGTTCCTGAGGTTTGTGAAAAAACCATCGACAACATTTTGACCGATAAAATAACTATTATTATTACATTGCTACGATAATTGTATACCATTAATCATAATGTTACAAACTAGACATAATTTAATTTAAAAAATCTTAACAAAAAATATGTCGGTGGTCTCCCGGGACGAGAATCGAACAACTGATCACTCGATTACTTGGCGAGTGCCTTATCGCTAGACCAAACAAATATGTCAAGTTAAATGTTAATGTTATCAAAAACCCTTAGTTATTTAGTGTTGTGGAGGTCTATCATCGCCTCCACAATCAATAACACCGCCGACGGCCCCGGAACGTACCTTGCCAATACCTTGGTGTAAAACTAGGCTCTCATCAGCCTGCAAAAATACGCCCGTACCGACCGATTAATAGGTGCCAATACAATGCGCTCGCATCGTCCGGGAATCCAGCTCCTAAACGCGCCACTTCTCGCGCGCCCGTCTTCCCGACTAGATCACTAGCAGCGCTTCTCGTGATAAACCTTTTACTGCATTTAATGATTTTGAGGGTTATTCATAAGAAACTCTTTCACTATCCTTCAAATGGACTTTTTAAAGAATGTCACGTCTTAGACATCCGCCAAATGTATATTCTTGATATACTAAAACACTTTTACCGGCATAAACAATATTAGCAGAAAATTACGCACCCTCACTTAACAAGAACACAGGCTAACTGTCACTATCTTATGCCAAAACTAAACAAAACTTTTGCACAAAGATTCCATTTATTTCTAGCACCAAAAATATACAACGGTCTAAATGCAAAAGTGAAAGATTGCAACCATGGTCTTGCATATTTTTCACGAAAAGTGCAGTTCTGGCTCCACGAAATGGGGAGAAATTACACCCAAGAACTTTTAAAGGTCCAAACCTGAGAATAAAACTGCTACAACAGTATATTGAATTACTTAATTGCATCTCTTGATTAACTATTTATATATATATTTTTTGTACATTGATCATTACACTTTACTTACTGTTATATCGGAGGAACACTGTCTGCTATAATACAGTATATTACTAGTGTAGCAGGCAGGGTACTCAAATAGATGTCTTACTTTCTTACTGATATGTTGTATTTACTTTGCCAAATTTTATATGCATACCCTCGGTACATTTGTCTGATATTTGAAATATTACGCAACACTCATAGTAATTAACTAGATGAAAATGTATACTTAATAAATATTAATTTGGAAGAGTAATAAGTCAGACCGTTAGACATTATTTATCAATGTAAGTACATAATGCATGTAAAAAGTGAACCTAATAAATATATTATTATTATTATTATTATATAGATTCTACTGTAACTGTTTTCAAGCATAAAATAAGCTCGTGACAACTGTAAGTAGTTTTTCTTATTGCACCTGCTCTGGCCACACACTCGCATACATTACGTTATTAGTCAAAAGACAGGTGAGCGCTGGGTAAATTTATTTGGGGTTACTCGGATACTCGTACACTTAATCTTCTGATTCATAACGTATAATCGTAAAATTTTAACCGCACTCATCACATATAGTGATTTCATAATTATTAATTACCCATATATTGCCTTACACATCTATTCCCCATAGTGTTTTAAATCATTAAACATTCTGATGTAAAAAGATTAATATTAAATCATTTTTTTATTAGAATAATATATTTAACACATTTACCTGTATTATTGTTGCTGTCCTTCTATTCTATACTCTACTAGTACACATCGTTTCATGTGATTTATTACATGTGATGATTGATATTAATTATTATTTTTTTAATCTTAATACATCAATGTTATTATCAATGTCTTTATGTTCATAAGTATGCCACAAACAAATTATTTTTATCAAATATGAATATGTTCAAACTGTAACATAACATCGTAAAACTACCAATTAGGTACTTTGTTTTAAATTAGTTTTAAACAAATTACATGATACATACTTTTTTAAAGATTTTTACATAAATATGAAAATATTCAAAACCGTTATTTGGATAGGATTTAAAGAGAATTTTTACATATTATAATAATCTTCAATATTTAATATTCTATTCTACTATTAACAATTTACCTCCCTTCAATCAAATAGCTTAAAATAACAAGATGAGTACAAATACTATAAAAAGATTGTATAAATACCAACAAAAGATTTTCAAAAAATAAAGAATCCGAAAACATTAGATAAAAAAATAAAAAATCATTTAATGTTTGAATAGATTGTTTGGTCTGGCGGTAAGATGTTTACCTAACGGATTCAATATTCTTAGAGTCCTCCGGGAGACTAAAATCTATTTGTCAAAGCACACGAGGTAAGTTTAAAAATAGTCAACGAAATATTGTGACGTACCTATATATATATTTTTTATAAAATAAGAATTTGTTAATTTTTTTAAATAGAAAAATAAATTAATGTTTAAGAAGATGATGGGAGTATTATCGCAAATTAAAAAAAGAGTTGAACAATAATTTCAATTGATTATCATTAAATTGAGAGATTTATTTGATGACGTATGCAAGATTAAGGTGCAGGTTAACAATATATTTTTTTATCATTCAGAAAATATGTCTAGGCCATTTATCGTGATGATAAGCTCGGTACGGCTATGGAAAAATATTAAATCAACTAATTAAAGTTGCGATTAAAATTCTTCACATATTTATTGTAAGAAGTAAATTTATTAAAATTATTCAATGACAAGAGATCTCAATTCATAAATCACTTCAGTGTTACTTTGCCGATAGTAGGGAAAACTCGGTTTTATCATTCGTTAAATGAGCGAAAACTATTTTTATTTAGTTAGATACAAATAGGTATATGTGATCAATGTCCTTTGTTTATGACAATGTAGATAGAGTGATGACTAGGTCATCTACATACTTTAAATTACTGGATCGAATCCTAGAAACCGACACCCGAAAACAAATTTTGAAAAAATCACAATAACGAACCAAAATTCTGTTACTTAATCAAATCGGTTATTTCATTCCAGTTAAATTTTACAAGGGCAACATTTTACAGCAAAATTAATATAAGTTTATCCAGTTACTTCTTATGAAGACCGTTATTCGTGTTTTTTTGTCAAAATTAAATATAGTGTCATCTTCTTATCAAATTTTTAAACGTCTTGTGGTGTATTTTTGTATAAAATATTGTAACTTTATAATATACGTTTTAATCATTTAACTAGAATAAACATTTTAAAGATAAAAAAATAGAAATACGTACACGGAATGCGTATAAATAGGACTAACTCGCTGGTCTCTGGAATGAAGTTCGAACCCCCGACCACTGGATCACGGTGAGTGTCTTAATCACTAGACCAACAAGCACATCAGACCAATAAGCAGATCAGACCAAAAGCACAAAAATTGAGTCTTTGATGGCTAAGCTATAATTAACGTATGGATAATAGGCAACCCCCGAAATGGCTGTTTAAAACTAAACCTGAAGAACTGGTAGACCTAAAATAACAATATTAACAAGTTATTATATATAAGTTAGGGATGATGATGATGAAAATTTGTATGTGATACCTTCAATCAAATGTTTAGACATCTACCACTAAACATCAGAATCGCATTTTATTATACATAACTAATAATGCATTTACAAAATATATAATTGACAATAAATTCAAAAACTCTGTTATAAACTCGATTGCAATAATTGCTTAGCATTATATAATATAGAGCAGAAACTGTAAATACAACGTAAGAGTAAAATAATACTTAAATTGCGTGTTTTACGACGGTTTCTTAGTAATGATTTTACAAGTAAATACAGATTACCTCAGATCATATCACCTACAGACGCCTGAGATCAAGAAAATCACTAAAAAATCAGAAATAACTAAGTTGCTGATGACCAGTTCCATTGTAAAATTATCTCCAAAAGTTTTCCTTTCTTCCCTATCCTTATCTTTCGCTCCTGATTCGAGACACTTGACACTGGACAGCTAATGATTACTAGTTTCTTAAGGATCTTACGTACATTATGAGAATTCGTTAGACAAGTGAACACCTGTTGACGAGTCCATACGATAAGTTACAACGATATTACAAGAATTTAAGATTTAGTCTGCGCTGATAATGCGCTGATTGATGATGAAGAGACAAAACAACAGTGGTAAAATACAAAGTTTATTCTAGTTAAACAGTATTGTGATAATTGTTGTAATTTTTATAAAAAATATCAAATAAACATATTTAATAGAAATTAAACGCATCAATTAGAAAGATATATAATACATACAGATAAACTCAATTTACCGAAAAAATATTTTAGTTACCACCGGGATTTTAACCAAAATCTTTTCCTATCCGGGGAAGTGTGTTAACCAATTACACTACGTCAGATTTGTAAATAGTAAACAAATGTTTAAGTTATTTCAAATTGATACATCAAACGTTATATTTATTTGAAAGCTATCACTTTTTATTGCGAACACCTACATTAAGAAATAATCGCTTGGAGACGCCAGAGATTTTTCAATTTCGTTTTTATAAAATTATTGGAAATACTTTAATACAACTAATATACACTTTAAAGAGAATACATTATTATTTGTGAAGTTGTAATTTTTTATATTTAATATTTGTTTTCCTATTTGAAATTGTAAATAATACTAAACTATTATAAAATGAAACAAATAAAAAAGTATTTTTAATTTTCTTTACCTAAATACAGTGGAGATGTTACCTCATAGTTATTACCCAAATAAAATAAAACAAAAAACATAAACGTATGCCGGTATAATATAACATAGAATAAACATGACATAAATTTATACTAACTTACACAAAGAACAATCTCATACAAAAATAACTTTTTTACCAAATACTGAAACAATGCAAAACTGAGTACAGTAAGAAACTCAATAAAAACTTATTATTATAGACAACACAAAATATCTTTAAAAAAGACGCTGTTTTAGCGAGTGAATGGTAACAGTAAAAATATATATTAATTGTTTTACCAATACTTTGTTAAACTTATTTTGAAATGGTCCCAGAAAATGAAAATATTTTCTCATCCAAGCGTCAGTCAAACGAATAACAAAGTAATTAGGAATGTTTAATTGTTTCACATTCGTACCCAAAGTTGGTTTTCACTACATGTACTCAAACACGTGATTATGTAAATCTCGATATATAGATATAAAACTATTATTATCTCAACTTTTTGGAATGTCAATTCCAATGCCAAATTATTATCATATTTAGGTACATTGTAAAAGAATTATCTATTGACATAATTTAAAGGTAGCTATACATTTAATCGAATTTGATGTTTATCATTAAGTATAATTTGTTCAAAATATTATTTTATTATTTTCAATTTCTATTTGGTGATGTTAAAATTTTTTTAGCACCTATTTATATATATATGAATTAAAATTCAATAATTTTACAGTAAATCATAAAATATGTAAACTTATTTTTGAGTGTGTCCAAATCTTTGTAGGAACTAATTACTGGGATTTATCCCCTGAGAGATTGTCATCAAGATATAGATGTTTTACTGAGAAGATGCTATTATTTTTACATGGGAAGTATGGAAGTCTTAAGCATTACAGGGCTTACGTGTTACGAAGCAATATTTCAGAATTATATTTTATAAAAAGCAACTCTGTTACAACCGTCTCGGCACGTGTCAAAGACAATCCGGGATAGATGGCGTATAATAAGCAAATCGGGCACCCGGATAGAAAGGTTCTGACTCTCGCGCATCGTTTTGATCTGAATACTGATCACTTTGGATGAAAGGATGCAAAATTGGTTTACACCTACTTGAGGAAGTCCAGCATTCATTCTATATTTAGATAAGCATGCAGGATAAGAAATGTAGTGTCCTGCGAGGTGTTAAATATAGACTTCTCTTTCTATATTAGGATGCGTAAGTAAAGGCGCGCGACGTTGTCTTCCAAAAAATATCTTCTTGACACTGTACGAAAAGAATCGCGCGATCAGCTGCCGGCCACAGTTCAGATCTAGCACCGGGGTAATAAATAAGCTTTTCTGAAGTTAATTATTATCTTAGATTAATTCGAAATATGACACTCGAATTTCGGCTTTCATTCTTGGGCTCACGATCAACCAGCGAACAATTCTATTACTAAGATCGCAGTTTACTTGGCAACTCAAGCTCCGAATAACAAGTTACGAACGGCCGTGCTCAGTTGAAAATGCTCAAGTGAAATCAATTTAAAAGACAACCCAAATTAATAAATGCAAATTATTAAATTTTGAGTATATTTAATGATCATTCTGTGCCGAACTCATCAAAAATAAAGTCAAGTCGTGACACAAATAGTTACATGTAACATATGAAAGGAACCTTAGTGCCACGATAATAATCAAATATAAATCAAGCGGTAAGTAGCAATTTCCGGAGCCACGTCGGACGAGATTCCACCGTCAGGCCTTGTTTGAGGCCACGCCAAGAAGCTTGGCTAGATCATCGCCACCCACTACGGCAATAGAAAGAGGTACTTCTAACCTATATTACCTACATACTTACTGGTACAGGTCCTTTATCTCCCGCTCAAAAAGTTTCCCATTTCGTGTAATTAAATAAGATAAAATTAGGATAGTCGTAAGATTTTTATTTTAGCTTCAAAAATGATAAGCTTTATTTGGTGATGAATGAATGTATCTTGTTATGTCTCATATTTTTTTAATCATGATAATTTAAAATAAATGATTATATCAAACTTACAATATTCATTTGATTGAAAATTCCTTCTTCCCTCTTATTTGGATGATTGATGCTATGGATCGGATTCATTTCGGTACAGCCGAACGACCTGGTAAAGAGTATCTCATATTTGTTAAAATAATGAATAAACCTTGTGTTTGGCTATTTACAATACGACCTGTCATTGGCTGGCTTAAGTGATCACTTTACACAATGTAACGTTCATCTATTTACCCTTACTACCACATCTATAAATTTTTTGAAAGTTGTATATAAGTTAACATTTGATATATTTTATTTGAATAGTTTGATTTTTTGATAGATGTGGTAGCAAGGGTAAATAGGTGAACGTTACATTGTGTAAAGTGATCAAAGGCAGCCAATGACAGGTCATAAGCCCTGGACTTCCATACTTTCCATATAAAAGTAATAGCTTCGTCTGTGTGAGACATCTATATCTATGTAAACCTATTTTATTTTTACGAATTATACATTTTTACATGGTGAATTATTTAAATTTCTTTACTGTTTTTTTTTATCCTGTTGTATTACTTAGTATAATATTATATTAGTGCAACTTTTCAATAATTTTTAGAGTAGAAGTATATTAAAATATATTTTGATTGAATCTGTTTCACATCTATAACCATCAACAGGGATGAAGCTCAGTGAGATCGACATTAAAATCCTGAATAAATCCGAGGAGACGCAATAGATGGCACAATAAAGGAATATTCATCAGGACCCTTAAAAGCCGAGGAGCATGTTTAACAAGGTGGATGTGAAGTTACGGATGTGGAAAAGCGATTTAAACTCATATCAGAAATACGATTTCATGGTACGTAGGAAACGTTATATCTCTGATTGTCTCTGGTTATATTATAATATTATGTAAATCTCTTTTAGAGTTTTATTATTCCTCTTTAATAAAGAAAAATCTGCCGACATGTAGGATTGCCCCAAGCAAAGTAAATGTAATTAAAAGTCGACATTTACCGAGATTGTAAAGTTCGCTCTAGATCACTTTTCGGATATTTCTAAATAAAAGTATTACTGCAATTAAATAAATAATACATAAACTATAAAAATGGACCACTGTACTATTTGATTTGGCTAAAAAACTAGCGTCTCTTTTGGGTTAGGATCTCACTCTTTGTATATGGTTTCCTTAGGGAAACCTAGGCTGACGTTTCAGTATGGTAACGCGTGCCATTGTCAAGGCTTTATCTCATAAATTGATATAAATTTCCTACAGTTGAGTTGATTTATTTCTCCTGCGAAAAAGTACGGTTATACCGTAATTTTATGAGGCAACGCCTTGACAATGGCATGCGTTACCATACCGAAACATCAGCCTAGGTTTCCCCAAAGAAACTATACACAAAGAGCGCGATCTAACCTAGAGGAGATGCTATTCCATAGACTAGTGCTAGCAGAAACCTCAAATTAAACATATGTATAGAATAACTTAACGAGTTTTGTGTAAGTTACGTATATTTTTATTTTGGTTAAAATTAATAAAAAGATTGATAATATTTTTTAATGTATTGTATTCCACTGAAAAGTATTTCAGTAGCGCAATTATAAAAATTGGGCCCCAACACAAAAAAAAATCCTTACGGTAATGGTTTGCTCCGCATAGCCGATATATTGATGGACTACTACTGTATACATCTATTTATTTATCATTCATAATGTTTTACCGTGTTTTTGTAATACGAGAGATTTATTTTATAAATTAATTATAAGTGCATACACCTATTATTAGTGCTGGGAAAAATATCAATTCCAAATGATTTGTTGGGCACGGGTCCTATCTAACGCGGGGACTAATGCATCGCATTGGGTACGTTACTCTTCATTTTCTAGAGCGTGACTACGTCACTGCAGGGAAGCGAGAACATTACGAGAATGACATACCCTTCACATACATGGCATCTGTATGTAGGACTCCAGTGCTTCCAGTTAAAGTTTATATAGCAAATGCAATAACAATTTTATGCCAGTGTTATAAATATTTGCATATGACTTAATGCGAAATGGAGCAAAAAACCGTGATGTGTATCACATGGTGCAGCGCACAGACTGAAGTTATTCACAAAGCGAAACGTACTTGGTCTATCGATAAAACAATAGCTTCTTTGGAGACAAAAACTAAGAATTCAGCAGTTCAATCAACGTCACGGAATTAATTGGGATTTTAATGTTTTGATGAATACATATCTCGTCAACAGCTAAAAAATTATCTAGGTGATTAAGATTGATTTATACATTTTAATTTTTTTTTATTTATTTGACATTTTTACAATTTTTTTATAACACGAATTAAGTATTTTACATTTTTAAAATTACAAGTTTTTTTTTTCGCTTACCTCTCCAAAAAAGAGACTAGCTCTTGTGCTTGGAGAGCAAGTTACTCTATAATTATTTTATATAGAGAGTTAGACATTTATAGTTTATATTTATTTATTGTCTATTTGTGTGCTTCTGAAGTATTCTATAATATTATTTGTTTTCTAATTATGTGTTTTTGAAGTGTTCGTTTAATTTATTTCTAAACTCTTATGTATTTTATTTATTTAATTTGTGTAGGGAGGCTATTGAAATTGTTTATCCCTATGTATATAAAATTTTTCTGATAATGTTTGGTGTTACATTTATGGATTTTAAAGTTATTTTTAAACCTTAATGATGCAAAGCAATGTCTGTCTGTCTATACGAGACGCACTTTTGTAGTAAGTACCGTTGCCGGATATTCCTGGTGTAGCGTTTCGATTGCGATGTTGCGCATGCGCAATGGTTTCCTTCATCTGCAACGTTAGAGATATTCACACAGTGAGTGATTGAAATGTTCGAGACAATAGATCAGTCCTCCGACTGTGAGATACGGTCCGTGATTTGTTTCTTGAATGTACGAAACATGCAACAAGTTGACATTTATCGGCAAGTATGTTCTGTTTTGTTCTGATTTGGCCATCTATTCCTATCTATTCTATTCTATTCCATTTATTCCTTCACCTGAAGCGGTTCCTTGGTGGCAAGCGTTTTGATAGCCATGATGAACTCAAAGACGGAGTTGATAAGTACCTTAATGATGGTGGCAACTATGTTGAGAAGTAGTTTAAAGTGTGTAGCATAGAAATAGAAAGAAAAGTGTTGTAAAAATGATGTTTCTTTAAAAAAAATTCATGTACATTAAAAACGTGCCTCGTATGTTACATTAAAATTCGAAAACAGCTGAACCGATTTTGATACAGACTTTTCCATGTGTAGAAAATTTCTGTCAAAAAGTTTTCAGCTATATATTAAACGGTACAACAGCAGGAAGTTGAGCAGTGAATAACTATGTTGCGGTAGACGGAAAAATCTAGTTTTATACTGTTAGGTATTGAAAATAATCGTACAAACGTGTAATATCTGTTTACTGTAAGCCGAACTCGCAATATTCACTTTCAAACACCGAGGACTGTCGACCTTAATCAGATTCCCTTGTCCTTGGAACCCATGCGTTTCTATACGGTAGTTTTACTACATATTAAATTTCTTATAATTATTCCCCTCAATTGTTAATATGTACCATACATTTTAATTTTTAACAGTTTCTAATTTCTCAACCACAAAACAGTGTTATTAAGGAGAACACATTTTTATTGTGAAGTTGTAATTATTCCGAACACAGGTCTGTGATATTTTTAATACAAATTAAATGTATTAATTTGAAGGATATATGTATGTACATATAAAATCAATTTTATTGAAAAGAATTGTTGTTGCTACCGGGATTCGAACCTGAATCTCTTCCAATCCGGGGAACGTGCACTAATCAATTATGCTATACCGACAGAGTGCTTTGACGATAAATTTTCAAACATATATATGTTACAAAATGTAATGTTACAAATGTCACGGCCGTTCAGAATCTTCTGTGTATAATTTTCTGAGCCAATCTGTCGTATATATCTGACCTTTCAGGACGACGTTTCGGATCCCATTGCAGGATCCATCATCTTCTTCTTTATTTTTACGGAATCTGAAATTCCGAAGAAATCGAAGATGCCAGAATTAACTTAAGATATTAAATTTTAGACACATTGATATAACTTATATATTATTAAAGAGAACACTCTTATTGTGAGGTTATAATTATTTAGAACACAGGTTCAAATCAAGCAACAACAATATTTTTCGATAAATTTGATTTTATATGTATATCTTTCTAATTAATACATTTAATTTGTATTACAAAATAGTATATTCTGTGACATGTTATTTGTCCAATTGTTGTAAAATATTTTTACATTGTACCTTAATGTCCTTCTAGGACTGTATCAGGATTATTAATTACCTGTTTATAATCCACGTACAAAACCAAATAAATATTATTTAACATTTTTATGATAAATTGAACCACGGGAAAAAAGTATATTATTGATTGATTAATTGCAACTCATTCATTATCGTTAACGTCGTACCTTATTATTGATTTATGCAAAATCATTATTTTAATAATTATTAAGTAAAGTCATTATATATCGTAATACATCAGTCTGACGAGTATGAATATATATAGAAAACGGTGCATACAGCATAATACACCAGCCTGATGAAGAAATCACTAAAAAATACCTAAAATCGTTGAAAAAACTAAAATTCATCTGGTGAAATCTCTAGTATTCTCCAGTACAGTAAAATGAAATTTTAATTTGATTAATGGCACAAATCACTCTTTTGGGGTGGATTGGCTATGTAAAAGAAAAAATAAAGGAGTTAACAGGGTCCTCTTTAAAAACTACAATCAACGTGGCTCAAGACTGGCAGGAATGTAGACGTATTGTACACCAAGGTCTAGACAGCAGAGGATCACGATGTTCAGCATTGCGCACACGTTGAAGAAGAACCCAGAATACAAATAACAGAGCAATGTTAAGTTTTCAAAATGCAGCTCTCTAAGTAAACAAAAATAAAATTTTAAAATATTATAAAATCATATTATGACAGGGTTTCACCTCGCTCTGTTTGAGTTGCATTTCACACCAAAATATAATTGATATCGAGCCTTTACATAATTGAATGAAGGTAAAGTAGAACCGCCAACATATTTTCATAAGCGGATACTCTGTAAACAAATACTGAAGCGATCACATGATTTTCCTTCTTACTAATGACGCAGTCGGTCCATGCTAAGTAAAGATAAATAGTTGTAGGGGTCACCGAAGTCTCTACAAAGATTACCTAAGTACAACATCGAAATGTTACTTTTGGTTACTACTTATTTATTAAGGTTTAGTGATGTGTTTATTTGGCGAGGGCATATTTGACTTCTTCGCCCAAAGGGAAAAATACTTCAGAACACAGAACTTTCTCAAGAATGAATGCTTAGAACGAGCGAATGAGTTTGAGAAGTATTTTACTAGGGGCGGTAAGGTTGAGAATGATATCGAGAGGAGGGTACGGGAAATAAAGAAAATGGTGCTCTGAATTAGCAAGTGTTGCATAAGTAACGTACGAGCGAGAAAAGGATGGTAAAGAAAATTGATGGAGGTGATTGTTGAAGGCAACAAGAAAGTTGGGCGAAATAAACTTTTTAATATTTATTTTAAAGAGAACACATTATTATTTGTGAAGTTGTAATTCTTTTCAGAACATAGTTCTATGATATTTAATACAAATTAAATGCATCAATTAGAAAGATATACATACAGAGATAGACTCAATTCAGACAAACCCAAAGTTGAAAAATTTTCGAACATATATGTTGCTGTTATTTCAAAATGATACACTAAACTTACAAAGCTGACGTAGTGTAATTTAATAAATGCACTTCCCCGGATAGAAAGAGATCCTGGATCAAATCCCAGTGGCAACTAAAATATTTTTTCGGTAAATTGAGTTTATATGTATATCTTTCTAACTGATGCATTTAATTTCATAATATTTGTTACAAATTTTACATTCTTCTTTTAATTCATCTTCATTCATTGTCCGTTTTACACAAAAATAATGTTCGTCTTAAATTAAATAATTTAGAATCGTTAGAACAAAATAAAGCGTATATTAACCAGAATATTATAAATGACTAACTAAATTTAACCATAAATCCAATTCTAAAATTTTTTCCTAATAATTTTGTATCGTTATATCAATTTCCACTTATTTTATCATCGTAACGACTTAAGTTAGGTACTAGATTTATTTTTAAATAATATATTATATTTAATTAGTTTTTTAATTAGATTTTTAAAAATACTTTGACATAATATATGGTTTTAGTTAGTTAATTAGACATTCTAATAAAGAAAATTGTGTTTTTGAAACCGGTTAGTGTATTAAATATAACTTACTGGTTAAAACCTAATTTTTAAATAATTTATATTGAAATAGAATTTAATTACTCGTCATATAATATTGCAAAATGATGAATTTTTCCTACTTATTCAACATAAAACTCTCATAAAATATGTTAAAACTTTGTTTTATTTTATTGGGCGTGTATTTTGTCTGTAAAAATATGGTATTGAGAAATATCAGTAAATATTCCTTAGTCAGCTATGCACAGATCGTTCGAATAATATAACAGTAATAAATGTTCGACACGCGAATGTTAATCGAAATTAAAATATCTCGGTAATCAGTTGTACTGAAAGAATATATTTAAATATAAATATATATATTTAAATATATAACATATATTTAAATATAAATATAAATAAGATAATATCATTTAAAATTGGTCTTTTTAATATTTTTTTATGTACTTATCAATTTATCGCAGATGCAAATCTTTCTGATTATTCTTTGTTAATTATTGTGGTTTTTGGGAAGATAGTGAACTGGATTTTTTGTGATTATTGAGTATTTTCTTCATTAGTAATTTTACAGATGGAGAATTTCTATAAACTATGCGCCTGGCGGAGGATTTCTATAAACTCACATGTTACTTAATTTTAAACATAATTCGCTTACAAATTTTTCCATGCCCAATAAAAATTATATTAGCTAGATCCATTTTTCTTTTTCTCCTTCATATGACGATATTAGGGAATGCACTTAATTTGATTACCAAAGGTACACAATATTTTGCAGTTTTCATCTTAATCGTTTAAAATGATTATATTTTGTCCAGTCTCAACGGAATGAGACACGCTGAGATATATCTCAGAGATTTGGCTAAGATAATCTCTTCAGAGATCACCGCTTGAGATTGGTAGGACCGATCCATGTACACGGCGTTTGATTTCGCGGCGAGACTTGACACATGCGCACAATCGATTATCTCGAGATAACAATAATAAAAATCTCATCCGTGTGGACATGAGCCATTAGAAGTTTATATTTGGGTCAAATATACACTTTGAGACAGTTGTTTTGTTAATCATATTTTTTATCAAGGTCAAATTTTTTATCAAGGTCTAAATCAAGCATAGTAGCTCTGTGTGATAACTGATTTACTCACAAGTCTACCAAATATTTTAGATAAGGTTATCATAAACCGTGACTGCTTGAAATTGATTATCATTATATATTATCTGCTTTATTTATGTAGACACATAATAAAACTGAGAAATGTATTGTCATTGTCTATGAATAGTTTGAAATAGCATTTAACTAGTAATTATTAAAAAGTTATGAGACATGCGATGATATTTTCAATTATTTAATTTTAATTTCAAACTTTTCGAATTCTCTTGAAATTACAATATTAATATTATATTTTTATTAGTGTTTAAATCGTTTATGATATACTATAGAAAAATAGTAACAGGATATGTAAAGTGGAAAGGACAATATTTTTTATAAAAAAAATTGATTAAGATTAAATTAACTAATTAATTGTTAATAATTTACAAAAAAAAATTGTGTACACGGATGAGACTTCTTTCAGACATTCGTTTCGAATGTCTCGAAAAGAATAGTATAGAGCTTAGCGCAGAATAACCTACGATTCATTATCTATTGTATTTTGTAAACAGAGTTGAATAACGAACTGATGCATACCGGTCTTTACCGTCAAATCTAGACACAACATCAAACAAAGAGTTATAAAATAAAATTATCCTTTGGCTTTGAGATTTGGCGGTAAAGGTACATCTGGTGGTTATTCGCAAATGACTATAGATATTGAAAGATAGATGGCTTCGCGCTAACTCTGTCTTTTAAGTGAATTTCGAGAGAAACGTTTCATCAAAAGACGAATATTAAAAAATACCAATGCAATTAAACTAAAGATTTAAAAAATTAAACAAACCTAGTAGAAATATTTAAAAAGAAACAGTGAGATTTTTTTTTATATGTTAAAATAAATGTTCTAATTACGTATATTTGAATAGGTTCATGGATTGCTCAAATTTTTTAGGTCGTATCTTAATCTAATTTATTATCTGTTATTTGTTTTATTGTTGTGGTATCAACTACTAAATATAATATTCCGTTGTATTTTACAACTTAAAAATATTTATTTTTCATCTCTAAACAGTGTAAATTTGGCTCTTTTTATCTAGGGCAATGTATTTCCAGACAACCACACTCAATATTAAAAGTTCGGTGCAAGCTTTTTTAAAAGCTGAATAAATCTTTCTAGAATGATTTTATGCATCACTACCTTAATCATGTCAACAGATGTACCGTCATTATTAATCGATAACAAGTAGTATTTTGTAGTGGCATTGATTCATTGTCAAAGAATGTTGGGCAATTAAAGAGGGCTTGGACATCTGTGTACTCCGTGAACGTCGATAAGGCTGTTATATTCACCGACTCGCAAGCAGCCCTTGAATCCCTCTATGCTAATATGAAAGTTTGGCTAGACAATGAGATAATCTGTTCCATTAGAAGATATCTATTTGATTTAGACAACAACAATAAATATATGTTATTCGTTTAGATTCCTGCACATAAGGGAGTTCATGGAAAGGAATGTACTGATAAACTGGCCAAGGAGGCTACTCTTTCCCCCCCATCAATTCCATATCCCGATGTATGACAGACAAAATATGATAAAAAAACGTACGAATTCTATCTGGACTGCACGATGGATGGATCCAAACAATCATAAGGATAATCGGGTTAAAACAATTCAAAGATCTATTCCCCCCCACTCCCTGGTTCACCAAAAGGAAAGTCTCAAAAAAAACTACATCAAATATCTTTAGAATAAGAATTGGGCATTGCCAGGTAGCCTCACATTTGTTTAGATTGAACTTGATAGATTCCTCAATGTACGTGTGGTGCCGAGGAGGAAACCCTTGAAATGGCAGTATTAATAAACCTAGTATGAAAAACAAAGACAATGATTTTTGGCTCATTTTGAAAACTTTTTTTAGTGTTGTTAATGCTACTGGTATACTAAAATTTAATGTAATAATAAATGTGTAAGCAGACTTGGGAATTAAATAAGCATAATTAAGTAGCAATAGCATAGATCTGAAAATACACTTCGTGGTGATGTACACGATATACGAGGCCAGTAGATTTTTGGCGAGATAATTTTGTAATCTGTTCATAATATTTTACGGAGAAATATTATTGTTTTTAATATCAAAGAGAATAAAATTAAATTTGAGATAATCATGAATATTTACTATAAAAATTTGACAATACAAAGAAGTGAGGTTCGTAAGGATTTGTGCACTAGAAATACTAGAAACAACATTTGATGTGAACAAAAATTTAAATTGAATTTATTGCCTAAGAAAGTTATAGGAAAAGTAATGGTTGGACAAAATTTAGATAGTTTTTTTAATAAGCAATTAGACTAATTTCACATAAAAGTAATCAAATAGAGTAAGATCAGTAAGACCAGTGCTCGTAACTTAGTTGTTTCCTAGTTGAGAGCTACGAATTTACAATTTAAATTCACTCGAGAGCTCTAGCCGCTGTACACACGGTTCATAAATCTTTCGTTTAAACAAATACTTTACCGTATTTTTGTTCAACGTTGATCTAAATTTCAAAAGAAATATCAGAGAATGCAATGCTTAAATTTCAAGTAAAACATTAAAAAAGTAACATTCAAAATATTTTATGGATATATAAGGGCGCGTGCACACGGATTAAACTTTCTCTCAAAATTCACGATAAGAATGATAGGTTCAGAATCAAAAAGTAAAGCGAGCTGTCATTCATTGTGTGTTATATTTTATATCCCGTGCAGAATACGCACCCGATTGCATTAAATCCACTGTAAGGTGGGTTTAATGCAATCGCTATCCACACATACTTGTGAAACGACATGTTCCACCTTTGCAAATCAAAAGATAACATTCCGTAACTTTTATACTTCGTACTATGTCTGAGTTAGGAGCTAAACACTTATAATGGATGGTCGAAACATTCCATTATAAGTATACTTATAATAGAATGTTTCGACAGTTTGGCTAGAACTACTGATATTGAAATATATTTATCAATTACAGACATTGGTGAATAGAAATTTAAAGATAAATAAATAAATCTTCGGGGAATTAAAATTATTCTTTTAGTCAGATATTATGCGAATTATAAACTAAAAAAATACTTAATAGAAGTCTATCATACTAATAGTTATTGTTCATTATCTAAAAAAAAAAGATAATCCTTCAGTTCAATCAGCTTTCGTTGAAAACTTCGAGTCTGCTGAATATATTTTTGTTATCATTTAATTTATCCAATTACCGATGTTTAACTAAATAAAGATCAATCATAGTATCTAATAATGTATCGATGATAAATTTCTCATAAAAAATGTTTACACATGTCGAATTTAATCTAAGGATGATTTATTTTCAATTTAAAAAAATCTGATTACAGAATAAGATTTGCTGACATCTGATTATCTGAACAAGGTGTGCGATGTGCTTGCCTAATGTAATATTAATAATACTGTAATAATAACGTATTGGTAATTTCCAGGTACGTATGTACTTATTATTATACCATATAAAAAATAATAGAGAACGACATTCTAATTCTCCAGGTTTCTGATTTCAGATTTTGTCATACAGGGTGGGCCATACGTTTTATCACTTTTTAAATCGCTTCTACACGGGAACCGCACGAAGGAGGGGTATGCGGGCAACAGCGCGCAGGAGGTTGTTGTTTTACACAGAACGCGCGTTGTTCCCCGTATAGCTGTCCATTGGGACTAAATTTCCAAGGACCAAACTCCTGCGCGATGTCGCCCGCGTGCTCCTCCTTCACGCGGTTCCCGCGCAAAAGCGATTTGAAAAGTGCAAACACTTATGGCCTACCTTGTACTATGTATGGTCACGCTAGGCTTTCAAGATAGCAGTTGATTACTTGCAACACCGCGTTTACGGAAGAACTTTATGAATGAGTAAATATTTTTTTATTCCGCCCATGATTTATATCATTGTTTCTTACTAGATTGTTCACTATCGATTTTTTATCTCTCGAATTTCTATTGCATTTTAATTTCTTTCATCTTTTCTCTGAAAGTTTCGCTCGCAATTCACAAACATCATAAAACTATTTGATAATACATACATCATAAAAATAATTATTAATAAATCAATAGTGGTTTGGATATCATAGAGAAGTACAATTAAAAGAACGTACACACTAATTTTAAAATTAAGATAACAACCTAATTTATCAATTCCCACATTGCGTAAAAAAAAAAATTGCAATATTAATTGATAGGCTTGGATAATTGGATGTATTAACGTTATCGAAAATTGCATTAAGTCATTTTGATTAATAGGATCGTTCAATTCACGAATGGTCCAACAGAGGACTAATTATGTTGCAGATATTGATGCATTACAGTGGAAATTAATTTAAATGATACGCAGATAAATGGTTGTCATATAACCATAATGGAATGGCTATAAATTGAAAGGTTTACTAGATGAAGATATTGCGTTGCCACAAATTCATTAAGAGATATTGTGAATTTAAGTCATCGCAGTCATAGATAAATTTTTATTTGAGTAAGTTTCAAATAGGTTTTATATAGATAAAGATGCTATATATACGACTCTTTTATACTTACGAGTGATCAAATTTATTTAAAATTTCATTTACTTATACACACGCAATATCAGTACTGAAGTATTTAAACATTTCTTCAGTCATATTTAAACTATACATTTAAACATAATACCTTTATAATAGACTTTTAAAAATACAAACAAGTCAAATTTACTCTACTCTATATAATAAGAGATATGTTGAATACGCAAAAATAACATTTTCATTCTCAAGTATTTTTTTTATCAGTTTTAATATTTTTCAATATCAAATCAAGTCATTCAATTATTTGTATATGTATTGAAGTATTTTCTATATTATATTATATCTATAATATACTTTTACAATGCCTTCAACGAGGCATGGATATATATATATGTTGGCGTCACACGAAGAAACGCCTTAATTGTATCTTGAGAAGAGAACAGAGAACGGACATGAGTAGTTGATATTATGGAATACGCTTAGAAAATGATATGGCAATGGGTGTACTACATCGCTTGGAGGACATCGATGGACGAACCGATAACATCCAATGGCAGGTATCACGAGGCCGACACGCCACCTTAAAACCCGCTGGATTGATGAATTCTTCAAACTCTGAGGAAATATGTGGCAGCAAATAACAATGGCGTCCTGCAGTTCCTGGCGGTTTATATTTATATACACGATATATTTTGATCTTTTGAACTTTTGAGTTAAGTATTTAACCGCTCAGTCACTCAGTTTAGCTACATTAAAAACATTTTAAAATATTTAAATTGATTCACTTTAAACGGTTCAAAATGTGTTCATTTTGCATGAAAATTACTCTTAATTGAAAACATGTTTTATTCACGTTACACCAGTTAATGGAATTAATAAATGAATTAGGCAAAAATTAACTAATTACGACTGAAATAATCGCTTAACAGGTTGTCTTTGAATACGTTTGAAAAGAAAATGGTAAATAGAGAGACATCATTACGTACAAATACGGTTTTAATCGTGTTTATGTTTGAGGTTAGGCGCACATTAAAAATTAAAAACACGAATTACAGTTTGAAATGGCCGTATCGTGATCCATATAGCTAGATAATGCGATACAATATAAGGAAATATTATTACCTTAACGTTTAAAAACGGAATCATTTATGAAATATGAGATTTTATAATTATCAAAGGAGTAGTCGATGTTCCGATATTTTTATTATATAAAAAACGTCAAACTTCGCACAAAACAGTAAATTCGAAAATATTATTTCATATTATTTATAAAAGTTATGTAACCGGGGCATATAATAGCATTAAAATTATTTTATGACTAAGTTATAAACTTAAGAGATACATCCATTGCCTTCACGGCACAAGGCCGTTTTTTGATGGGAAAAGTTAAGATATATTTCATTGTTTTTAAACTTAAAGTTGATTTTATTATTTTTGGTTATCTTCACAATGAATATACAGATGAAAAAGATTTTCTTAAGTGATATAAAATAATATTTCTGTTAAGTGATGTTTAGAAATGTTACGGGAAAATAATAATTCTTTTAATCTATTTCAATTACGCATAAATAAGAATTGTCAAATTCCGAATAATAAATACTTCATCAAAATTCTCTGAAAGATTACATCACTTGTTTTGTAAGGCATTTTTTTTGTTTGTTTTCGGACAATTGTTAAATGTGAAATTTGTATTTCAAAATATAAATAAGTCACTATTTATTATTATTTTTAGATTTAATTTATGCTTAATTAAAATATGACATCTGGATTTCGCTACTACATTAGGAATTGGCTGAATTCTAAACTAATGTGCCCGACTGCAATACTCCCCCTTTTTATTACCACACGAGTGTAGTTCATTGAAAAATAGAATCAACGATAATCTGTACAACGAAATGTAAAAAGTCAATTCCATCGGCAGAGCCAAAAAAGAGTGAAATAATTACCAAACTCGCCAAGCGATTAACGACGATATTAACTATGATTGGTCTCGCGCATCCGGGAAATGAGAGGCGCTTCTCGTGTCGGACGGGCAGATGTCGCCGTACCTCGCCTGGAGAGCTAGACTGGCAGTTGTCACTGTATCGCACCTGTTGTCCGTGCACTCTACTGTTGTCACGTGTGCCCGTACCGTATCCCCCCGAGGTCCGTAAGCGACTAATGACCGATTGTTCGTTCGGTTCGATTTGAACGGCTCCTATCGAATGTGTGATTTTTTTCCGTCCAATATTATCCGAGTGTGTGGTGTGGATTTGTTTATGCTTCCATATTCAGTGCAGGTAGGCAGGCTACAGTGCCGGTCTCGTTTCATAATGCGATTGCGATCTCAAATGATTATCAGTTGTAGGTACCTACTAACGCTTACTATTAATTTATTTTCGTCTCTTTTGTATAATCCTAACAATTTAACGATTGCTGACCTTAGAGTATACTAATTTGATCTAAAATAATCTTATTTTTAATGACGAAGGAGCAGTTTAGTTTAGCAGTAAATCAAAATGTTTAATTATAATATTGCTCCTTCAAATATAAATGTGTACACGAAGCGGAACAATTTCAACTAAAATTGAAACATTTCAAATTTCAATTTAAAATATTTCAGAAAACTTTTAACGCTCCGTTATTCGCTCATAAAATGTAACATGATTGGTCGCAAAGTGTGAGATATTTTTTGGAGTTACATAGGAATTTAAAAATACTTAAAATGTACAATGAAAAAGTACGTCGTTGTTTTTTAAATTTATGTTTTGTTCATCGTATTAAGTCAATAGAAAAATCACATAAAAACGAAAACAGTGAAATTGCAAAGTGTTCTTTTACGGCTAACATATAATATATATTTATTTTCATATTGTTTTAACAAATTACAAAAATAACATCGTTTAAAAAAACATCAACAAATAATAAATAACAATGTTTTTGGTCGCCGTAAAGATCATACATACAATTATTCACATATCAAAATATTTACATCTCAATGCTTCTTTCTTAATTTTGACCTAACCTTGTTGAAAAGGTTAGGTCAGAACCAGACCTATTATTGAAAACGTAGTCAGGAGCGTAGAACGTAAGGAAACTGGGAACAATCAATGAACATACTTCTAATGGATGTGAGAGATACGGTGTAACTAACGGAGCTACATAATATACGTAGTATAAGAAAACAAAAGATAAATAATATGCCTTCTGTATTTTCTCTTCAGGAGCCTCCTATTTTGTATGAAATTTGTGTACGCATTTATGTTTGTTTTCGTAGGTCAATGAAAAATGGAGGTAATATAATATACACGTTCTGTATAATATTATATCAAAAATATATATATATATTTAATTTTATATGCGATTAAAATCTCTTGAACATTCACAAAATTAGCTTTATATTTAATTAATACATTAAATACTAATTTAATGTATGCATTATAAATATATACATATAAAATCAATTTTGTGGAAAAATATTCGTATCCCGGTAGCGCAAAAACAATATTTTTCGACAAAATTGATTTTATATGTATATGTTTATAATGCATACATTAAATTAGTATTTAAAACATCACAGGCCTATGTTCTGAATAATTACAACTTCACAATAAGAATGTGTTCTCCTTAATAATTTATACATTTACTGTTAATACTGACGATTTTTAGGTCGGTTTACGTCCCCACCCTGACCAATGGCCATCATCTTTGAATATTGACGGAGAGAAATCAGTCGAGAATCTAGGCTCTAGAGATACCTTAGAGAAGTAGCGAGAGTGACGTTAAGAAATCAAATCAGGAACGATATCATCCGAGAGGATCTTGGGATGTATCCGCTGCTGCTCCAAATAGAAAAATCTCAGCTAACTTGGTTTAGACATACCTTCCGCATGGGAAACAAAAGACTGCCTAAACAGATATTCTCATCAATTACAGAGAGAAAAATACCCTTAAGACGAGCCAGGAGAACAGGAAAAAGGCCAATGGAGAGGCTGCGAAGAAATATGAAACTATCAGTTGCCCTAAGTAATCGACATTCCGACAAGCGCTGGACAGAGCGGTGGATGAGTACTGTCTAAGTGTTAAGCCCCCGACAGGATTACGATACCATTATAAAGATGAGGATGAAGAATAAGAAGATTTAATGTACGGATGTAAATCCCTTAATACCCACCGCAACAGGACTCAAAAGTGACCAGGAGCGTAGACCATGCATGGTTACACTCATTGGCGTAACACAAAATTTGGGCCCCAATGCAGAATTAAAAAAAGGGTCCCCCAAATAAGTACTGTATTCATACATAACATATACGTACTGCGTGGTATATCCAATACATAGTAAGAACAAAATGAGTCTCTTGTATCATATAATATCACCCTTCCATGAAAAAGCATACGTATTCTTAGACATTTATAAACAAATATAAAAAATACTTTATTTTTATTTGTTAACTTTGTTTTATTAACCATTTATTGAATAATACATCTACCGGTTTGGAAAAATATAATTTTCTTCTTCAGGATGTCAATAACTAATCAAAAACACATGTTATTGTTTCTTTAACAGAATTTATTTCTAAAAAAAAAGTAAAAAAATATAAAATAATAAAAAATGATACAAAATTACTATAATGAGTTTTAGGAAAAAAAATTATAATTGGACTTGTAGTTAAATTTAGTTGGTCGTTTATAATACTTTGATTAGTTTTATTTACTTTATTTATCTCCAACAATTCCAGAATATTTAATTTAAGACCATCATGGTTTATATGCAAAATAGACAATCCCAAATATTTATCAAAAGTATGATCATTTTCTAACAAATGATTTTCGAATAAAATAAAATGATATTTTTTGAAACCGGTAGATATATTTAAACTCAATAAGTGGTTAATAAAACAAAGTTAACAAATAAAAATAATGAATTTTAACCACAAAGTTATTATAGACATAGTAGCGGGATACTGCTGTTGTATACATTGATAATAGTTCCACGTGTTTTCATTTTAACAATTTTTTAATAGATTTCTTAAAAGGTGTCGATACTCGCAAAAATATGAATGGAACTGAATTGTACAATCCGAATTTTTTGGGTTATTATTTAACGTGGGCCCAATGCACCGCATTGGCATAGTTACGCTACTGATTACACTATTAAAATATAACATCTTTTTTGGTACGGTTATCGAAGATACATGTAAAAATCCCAGCGTAGGTATTTGCTATTTTTGTTTTATTATTAATATATTCATTTGTTCGTTTGCTAAGTAATTCTTTATTGAGTAATAAAATTGCGTTATTGAAAATATAATATACTTTATTCATATCAAAAATGATAATATTTATAGATAAAAACAAGTGATAAAACTAGGTATATCACGCCAATACAAATTTTAAATGTAATTTTAACAAAATTCTAACAATGATTTAATACACTGTAATGCGATATGTAATATTTACTATATTTATTTATAACTTTTTATAATATTTACTACAGTGATAGTGTGTATTATTAACATTTATTTATTAAATATATATATATATATATATATAATAAATTAATTTTGTGATTGTAAATATCTATTAATAAAAAATTGACATGCATACCTACGTATATGGAATATATGTCACATTAATATTGTATACCATGTTCCTACGCAAAGTACCAGGTTGTCCATTTAATTTATTATTTATAAACTAATTTTTATAGGAATGCACCCGCACAAAGACTTCACAGGCTTGACAACGATTTTGATATATTTGATATATTGAATATATTCCGATATTCAATGTTTAAATATAAGAGTGATGTTTTTGATGTTCTGATACAAAGATACAATTGACTTTCATACTTAGATATTCTGTGTTAAACCTAAATTTTTTTTTCTATCTTGAACCTTAATTTTTATAGTTTTTTTTAAAGCTATATATGTATATTCTATCAATTTATATATTTAATGTTACTTGTGTAGCTGCTCATGTTTTTTTTTATACCTAATCAATTTTGTGAAAGCCCATAAGGCCTTAAATGAATAAATAATTAAATATCGTTTTTTATCTTAAATTGTGAATATTTATTTTTTTATAAAATGTAATATTGCTTCAAAAAAAAATTAAATTAAACGTTCGTAAAAGTGTAATTTTTATTAGTCAAATTATTATACTTGTTATTTTTTTAATACTATATTGCAGATTCTTTTAAAAAGTAATGAATAATTTTGTTATAGTTATGTTTCTCCAATATATTTTTTTTGCAAGAATCTCATTTTTACCACCTCTCATGTTACGGTTTTCAGATACAGAATATATAATGCATGTTGAGTCATGAAATAAAACACGAAAATGTAAAATTGTAAAGAAGTATTGTATGAATACATTTTATCACATGATAATTAGATATGAAAAAATATGTAAATAAGTCGTAAGCATGGAATGAATACAAAATATGAATAAATACACAATAAGGTATGTAGATATAAACATTCAATGAACTGGATAATCAATAAAACTGGGTAAACAATATCAAAAAGTGTTTAAATAAATATTGAATATTTAATTGTACGAGTCATCATATTTTACTTTAGAACATGTCTACACAAAAAAATCTATTAAATATATTCGATATAATAGGACCTACATATGTATGTATATTGAATTACTTGTGTTTAACATGTTTGCCTAATATATATGATAGATTAAAATAAATTTAATTTAATAAAATGTAAATATAATAGATTCCACTCCACTGCAAAATTCTCATTTAAATAAAATTATAAATAATAAAAAAGAAAACTAATTGTTAGTAAAAACTTAAGCTATTGTGGTCGCTTCGCGGCCAATAGTGGTTGCTACGCGGCCATTAAGATTTCTCCCTTATCATAGACAGAAGAAAAGATGACAGACGTCAATATGCGATTTCGCTAAAATATTAACCAAGAGATATTAAAAACACGTTCGTTTTTACAGACCTGCCCGTTTAATCAATATTCGGGCATAATGACACTACCGAGGCAGAAGCCGGCATCCAGAAAGTCACAGATGTAGACGGCGAAACGTAATATTATTATGGATTAAACATTTAATATCCATGTTTAATTATTGCATATCACTGAAAGGGGTTAAGACATGTGGCTGCTGAATTACAATATGTTCAATTCTGCAATACAGTCAGATCACAGTAAATGATATATTTTTATACTAATTGTAGATATCCATCGACAAGTTTCTGAATAAATACCTTAACTCTTTGTACCTTTTCTGTATTACCGATAAGTCAATTTATGGATATAGATTACAAAATTATCACCTAGCTTCTTGTTAATGTAGGTTATGAAACATTATGTTTAACATAAATTATAAAATGTTATCATCATGTTTTAAAGAAACTTACTAAAATTTTTTTAGCCGTAATAGTGTATGCATATTGATTTTAAATAAAATAATTCCGTTATTGATCTTTCTGAAAAATAAATCTAGGAAATATATATATATATATAAAAAAACAACCCTTGTTCAGTCAGTACCCACAGATTCTACAAAATTAAAATTTTAACAAATTTTGAACTAGAGCACATTTGACTAAATTTAATATTTCTTCATGGCAGATTTAACAATTAAAATTAATGAAAACTATATAACAACTAGGTTTCCCCAAAAAAAAGTTTATAAATGCGACCTGGAGGAGATGCCATGATGTATATATATACTTCATTTAAACTTCAAATACTTCAAATTGTAAAATTATTTGTTTCGCTAAGGATTTGAGTTTTAATTATTTAAAAGTATATATCTACTTTTTATTATACAGTGTGAGTATGAGATAATTAATTTTAAAAAGGAGCTCATTATTCTTTTTTTCTAAGCAAACGAGCTAACGCGTGGACCTCAATCCATAAAATTCCATGGCCATAAATTTCATAAAGTTCCATAGATACAGCGGTCCAAAAGATAGTAGTCTAAATGAAGCTAACGTTTAGGTGACATTACTAGCAACGCATTAAACATCCGAAATTCAACGGTTTAGGCGTTATTCGAACTTTTGTGATATTTGAGAAATTTTCAACCTGTCTTTACAAAAATGAGAGCTATACCATAAATTCTCAACCTATCGTGATGAAATTTGGTATACGTATGCTGTGATAATTTTGATACTTCATAAGCATCTTCGTTTACGGCAAATTAACAAAATGTGTTATAACTTCAAAAAAGTTCAAAATCGTAGAATTTTTGATAACCTTATTTGATGCTCATTGGGTTGCTAGCTATTAAATACCTCTTAATTGTGAGCTCCACTCGGACTACTGTCATTGGGACACCCTATATACTGTTTTATTTTTCCTAATAATACACCTATAATAAAAATAACATTGATTATTTTAATTTTTAATTCATCAATAATGTACTGTCGAAAATTGCTATCAAGAATTTAACAGTGAAATTGTTAAGTTTGGCGTTTGACATTGATAATTTTTTTAATGTATGTAATCAAACACAAAATATTATGCTGTTTCGCATGCTTCCACATACGTTTTACTAATACATGTTAGTAGGGAACTGTTAACATATCATGTATGTATGGATTTAGTTTAGTATTAATTTTTAAAACAATTTTCATATTGCAAAAAAAACTGATATCCAGAAAAAGGTGAAAATGAATATTAACGAGATAAATTCACCTTTTCACGTTTAGAAATTATATTGCCTTGAATTCAAGTGATGCATTTGATAAATAATCGTGATTGTATGATTTATTGATGTTTTGTTCATACGAGCACATCAAGTATTGATTATGTGAGTGCACAAGCCCTTGAAAATGTTTCCGACAGTCTTCAGCCTGAACGGAGCACAGTAACTAAATCAACACATGAAGGTTAACCCTTCCCAAACCATGCAGTAACATATGTCTACCGCTCTAATTAAATCTGTAATATTTCGGTAAATATATGCAACATACACTTCATATTTTAGTTAATTTGAAGGAAAATATTTACGCTTAGAAATATTTAGTGAAAAATCAATTATATAAGGCGAATCCTATAAAATATTAATTTTCAATTTATTCCGTTGTAAAATTAATACGTTGACAAAAATACCATTTGTGGCAAGACGGAAAGAAATCGCACATTAATTTCACAGTGAAAGCAATAACAAACAAACGAATATAATGGTGTCTCTTTCTCACTAATTAAATGAAGATAGATAAAAAGGAAGGTTGTATTATTCAATCCAATCTCCTATACTGAACTTGATGAATGCTCCGAATTATAATATTACATATTTTTTAAATATTTAATGCTCAATACTTAAAGTAAATTTATGGCATTAACCATGTTTCACATTTCAAAGGCTAATAGAACTCTTATTTCTTACGGAAACACGAGTTGACAGCATGGCTGCATACGAGTATTTTATATCACGGTATGGTAAAGGTTAAGGTTCTAATTGAAACAGTTGCTTCATTAAAGCCCCACACTTTATTATTGATCAGATTTTAAAAGATAATAATCGTTCTATCATTTTGTGTCGGAGTGAACTTTCATATATTTGTCCAAGTGTGTGCTTTATTACAAGATAAAGCCAATATTATACTTATCTGTTTATAAAATAGTATGCATCATTTGTGCAAATTGATGTGTTATGCAGTGGCATGAATATGCTAATTGAAGATGTGAGATGCTGTGACATTGTGGTCCAAAAGATCCGCTCTCTATAATACATTTTCTATCGTTACTTTTGCTAGTATCGGCATCTGCAGGGACTAGATACGCAGTACCATATAAATGCCTAAAAATACACTCTTGTTTTTTCTCATAAAAATAAATGTGAATATTATAGGTGACAAGAGACCGATTTTGTTCTGTTTAATAGACAAACCACAATAATATTATTATGTCTTGCATACAATACTAGGTGTTTTCACATTTCGCATTAACATCCAATGTCTTTTCACTGTGAAATTTACTAGCCCACATATACATATACTCCTGAACTCCTGGACTCCTTAGCGTTTTCGCGAGCACTAGTCTTCTCTTTTAGGTTATATCGCGTTTTTTGTAGATGGTTTATAGGCTGACGTTTTGGAACAGTAGCACGTGCCATTGTCAAGGCGTAGCCTAAAAAAATACGGTACAACCAATGGCACTTGTTATCGTGCCGAAACGTCGGCTTAGAAACAACGCGATCCAATGCAGAAGAGACGCCAGCTCCATATACATTCCTTTTCAATAAATAATTCACTTGTTGATTCAAAGATGGCATCCATTTTATTGAAATTCTACAAAAAGTTTACACAAACGACATGTCTTGTGTCAATAACTTCGAACAATGAAATAAAATAATCTATTTTTGAAATAACCCAAGATAAGGGCTAGCATCGAATTATAAATATCAACACTTGTACGGATGAATTTATCTATACGATCAATACTATAAATTTATTTAAGGGTATCTTATAATTTTTTTATCTTAACATTATAACGATATTTGCAGACATATATAAAGGTTTTAATATTTGAACGTTTGTCGTTTAGTAACTTGGAAAATGCAACTAAAATTTTCGTGAATTACATTCATCGAAGAGAAGGTCTTGGGTTACATTTGCCTGTCTTATTTATTTATTTTCAAATTAACAGCTCCAATTGAGCCCTTTATACTATACATAATATATAAATTAAAAAAAAACGAAAAATATAGAATACAAACAATCAGTACCTGTACGATAAAAGGTAAAATCATTAAATACACGGTAAAAAAAAATGTAGAAACAAAAATTATATAAAGTTGACAAAATATATAAATTTTAAAAAGCACCACATTTTTAAACTCTATTACTGACATACATACGTAATAATTAAATATACATATAAACATAATAAAATATATATATACATAAGAAAAATTTGTCAATTTTTTATTTATAAATATAAATATATTTGTAGCTTGTGTTGGTCTCAAATTAGTACCTCCGATCTGCCAGTCATAAACAAACATGTAAAAATTTATCTGTATTTCGGTAATGCTATGTTCCATACAGCCTTATTATGTACACAGCCCTGTGCATAGACTGGAAAAGACTGCAAAGTAACGGAGAGCTCCAGTCGTCTCGGACCACCTTTGCCACTGGACCAAGCTCTCCATCATTCCACTGTGGGTGGTACTGTACAATACCACCTACACCTTAAACAATTCCACGCACATGCCTCTGCTATGGCCCACGATCGGACTCACAATAGTTAGCCATGGCAGATGTGATTCTCGTGACGAGGGACCGCCGAAGAAGATTATAGTAATGGTAATTTCTTGATTAATAAATTATAACCGTTGTATAAAACCCACCGCAACGAGACCATAAAATGAATAACATTTTATTCATTAAAAAGTTTTAAGGTACTTTTGAACGTATTTTTGGACCTGGAAGAATATCACAACGATGGATGATGCCTTGCATCTGGGTAGAGATGCTCTCAAGTCAGCTGCGAAGGCAACCCAGAACCGAGACGTGTAGCGTATTGCGAGTCGTTTCTTCTGATTGATGCTACTATATGTACCACACATGATGAAAAGAACAATAATATATAAGATTTATAATTGATCAATTTTTATGATTTACAAAAAGTTTTTTTTTGTGTTAAAAATATGGGAGTTTGATAGTTTTGGAAACGTTTTACATAATATATTTGATACAAACTCTGTTTCAAATATATGTGAGCAAGTAAAGCGTGGAAGTAATGGAAATAAAGTTTATCTGTTCGAACACAAATCACTATAATATATTAGAAATACACAAGAATATAAACAAGGGCAGTAGAAATAATAACAATAAACAATAGGCAAAGCAATTTAGTCTCAAATACGCACAATCGCTGCTGACCAACAATATAATTCAAGCTGAGTGGTGAGCCCAACAATATAATTTCTCGATATGGCGGGATGTTGGAAAAACCGAAGATATTAGATACACTCTTTGACCAGTTACTATTTACTATTGACTGTTTTGACTATTGAACACGGGAGCGGAATTTTTGGTCACAATGTACACTTGATACAAAAAAATAAATATATATATTTAAAAAAATATACATGTATACGGAATACGAGTCACATTTCGAGAATCACGAGCTAATTATTTTCAAACCAAGCTAAACAACTATGCTAAATACTTGTGTTATGAAAATAGGACAAACTTGAACGAGGCTTGAACCCCCTACATTGGATCACTAGGCGAGTATCCTAACTACTTGACCACAAATATATAACATATCACGTAAGATCGGTATCAATCTTAAGATTCTGCATTTTCTTTGAAACATGAACAAGATATTATTTAGCTTTGATTTCTATGCAGTACAAAAATTGCTCTTTTGCAAAACGCATCCAGGAAATTCCCTAATGAACGTAATACTTGTCGCTATATTGAGAAGGCCAAGAGGAGACCTTACAATATTATGGCAACTACTTGGACAAGGGATTGAATTCCATAGAAAACCAGATTTGGAGTGAAACGTTATATTTTCATCATCTCAAATCTTGCTCATCTGAAGTTTAGTGTCTCTGTTTCCTCGTCTGTGAAATCTGCTTAGCCAGCCTAATCTCCTAAATTAAAGGAATCGGATTGCAATTATTTAAATTCTATATCGCTGTCAAAATCATCAATCATTACATAATTAATTAAAAACCATTGAAATATTTTATTTCAAATTATTTTTTAAAGAATTTATGTAATTATTCTATTTTTTAAAAAGCAGATAATGAATTCTTAATTATATTACTTTACAAACGACAGTAACCACCTCCACCATGGTGGTGTATACTTTTATTATAAATACGGTAATATCTCCACAACTCCCGTGAATAGGCGTGGTGCGAGCGGTTAAGTCTGACTAGAAATCAAAATCCCTCTGGGAGCGTAGGTTTAAATGCTACCAGCTGCGGGTGTTTTTTATATTTGATTTTTTCACACAATCGTTTTGAAATGTAATTTACGTAATAAAATTACATTAGTACATCATTAATTTGTGTGTGGTGTGTAATGTGGTAATCGTTGTATACAGTCTAAATATTTAGCCAAGACAAAAACCGTTTTTTCAAATATGTGTCAGTACTGTCGATAAAAACTAGGCGGATCCGGAACTTGCAATACGCGATAAGTATGCATTTTTTACTGTTATAATAATTTTAGAAACACTGGACGCGGCCGCGCAGTGGCCACCATTGTTCGCGATGCTGCTATTATCTAGCAACTAGCAATTGGAAATATTCGATATCTGTTACTTTTACGATTACCTGAAAAATACAGTACCTAATAAATTTTTCAGGATAATAAAAAAAATCGATGTCATTTGCGAAAAGTTATTTATAATACATTGAAAAGTTATTTTTTTACTTGCTGAAAAGGCTGCGCTACTCATATTATGGCTGTCAAAATTTATAAAATCAGCGACGCTTAACTTCAATATATGGACGATTATCACTCGGAGCGTGTTGCTGAATTTTAATGACATAATGTGCAGTTCGCATGGTTTTATGATGTACGCGGGGACTATGTGTCAATGCCTATTAGTTACCCATCAAACCTCCTACGGCAGTATGTAATCGAATTGACTGAGAAAATCACATTTTATGATACGTATAAAATAAACAATTTTGAACATATTGGTTGTACACGCACTGACAAAATAAATTTAATTAATAAGGTGTCAACTTTCGTGATCGTGATTTGAAATGAATTACTACGCAATAACGCACATTTATTTTATAATTTCATAATGGTAATATTCATTTTGTAGATTAGTGGTGATTGAACCATTTATAAAATAGGCTTATTCCACACCAGAAGGTAGGTACAGTAATAATATTATTATTGGAAATATTATTCCAAAAATATTTTTACATATAAAATGTAAAGGCAAACGGCGTATGTGGTCTGCTAGTATCACATAAGATAGTATAAAACAAACATATATATTAGAAAATGAATAGAAGATGAATATGATAGAATTTAAAAATAAACAAATATAACGTACCAAATACAACAATTTAAAAAAAAAATGAAAATACCAATTGTGTACATATTTGAAAATTTTGATCTTAATATTGTATCCTTACTTTCACATTGAAATATATAAATTATTTAAAAATACATAACTTGTTTCGGAATTCACTTGAAATATAGTGCAGAGTTGAATGCGGAGCGAGCTGTCATTCGTTGTATATTGCACTTTTCATGCAGAGCAGAATCGCTAACTGATTAATTGTAACTTGTCTCCTTTTTTATTTTTACCTCAGAATATGTACTTTATATATACCCAGCGAGGTAGGAAGCGGCCAACAGGCTTGCATGTAAATGGAATGTAGTATTAATACTTGTACTTTCTGGTATATTGGTAACTTTAAGGATTTTTATATTGATGCAAGCTATAAAGGAATGTTGTTTTAAAAATAAACGCCGATTGATCAGCACTAAAATTGAAAAAAAAATAAAAAAGAATTCTTCGAGATGCGAGAGTAAAGGTTCATCTATGTATTGTTTTAATTTTAGGTGTATATTTAATCATAATTCATAATATATTTCATAATTTCTTATTGTTTTCATTTTATATTGATTTAAAATTATGCATGTTTTATATTGTGCTCTTTCAATTGATTAATTTATATTTATAAATTGTATTCCTATCCTTATAAATGACTGGTTGATATTTGACGTAACAACGTTGAATCCAAATAATCTCATGGTAGCAAATTCCGTATCTCAGAGATTGTCTGAAGTCCAATATCTCCTAAAGATTTCTTTAACGCGAGTCATTGTAATGAGACGTTTAAAAAATCAATACCCGATTGTTTATCGTACACCCTCTCCTAAAATATAAAATCAAGTTTAATTACTGTAAAAGATTTACTAAATCTTATGTAAACTGTAGAGCAATATAATGAATTATTGTAGTAAAAATTGGTAAAAAAATATATGGTGATTTGATAAAAAGTGAACATCTTGACCTATCGAGACTGGAATCAATGAACCGAACTTGGACAGGAACGATGCATCATGCATTGTCCTGGTTTTCCAACGATGAACATAAAGCACCCTCGGCCCGACGTTAGGGACACTATATAAAGCCCCCTTGAAAGCCGGTTAACCCCAGATGAGTTTGACAATCCGCACGGTTCACTTAAACTCCCGACCCGACATTTCCTGTTTCCCGCGCGATAGCTGACACGTATTGTAGATGTGAAATTGGCGTAGTGATCTTTGAAGAGAGCGCAGCTTCCGGGGGTCCAAATTTATAAACACGAGCATCTCTTTCCGCTTTTTATATGTATTGATAATATATCTCGTTCACAATCAATGCATGTTTACTGATATACTATTAACATTTTGGGTGAAAAACACTTAATTAATTACATATGTGAAAATAAAAAAAACTTGTTTTTTGATTCTACTAGTTAATTTACTTGAGATGCGTTTCGGCTTGTAAGGGCATTATTTAACTCAACAATTTGTATTTATAACTATAATGGAGGACAGCTATACAATTTTATGTACATGAGATGAATAGGGAACTGAGGGGTTACCTAGAATAATTAGAAGCATTCAGAATGTATGGAAATTCTCAGAATTCCAATGAATAATGTTGTCCCTTTTCATCTCACGTAAATAAAATTGTATAGCTGTCCCCCATTATAGCTATAAATACAAATTGTTGAGTTAAATTTTTAGATTGATAATGCCCTTGTAACGCGAAATGCGTCTCAAGTAAATTAAAAGAGTAGAATCAAAAAACAAGTATTTTATTTTCACATATGTGATTATGAAGTTTTACCAAACTTACCTCGGAAACAGTAAACATCTTAATTAGTTCACGATTTTATGATTCAAAAATATAAAATTTTGAAATTAACAGAAATCGGCTAAAGATTATTAAATTTTCTCCACAGTTGAATTGCCTTATTTAACGGATCTATTTATTTTATACACTTGATATAACAAATGCACAGAATGTATAAAATAATTGTGTTTTTTCAAATCTTGTGCATGGTGAGAAGAATGAAGACACCCAAGCATACATAAATGTTTCTAGATTGAACCACTACTTTACAACGTGGCTTAAAATATAATAAAATTATGTACTATATTTTCCTTTACTCGCCATTGAGACGAGTCTCTGAGACAAATCTCATCCATGTACTCGCGTTTTCCATTTTACGTTTGTTTGACAGATTCCTATTTCAGCTGGTGAGAATGTTTTTAATTTTTAATTGAAAAACAACTCGATTAACTTGCCCCCCGTACTAAACGGATGCAGTAAGTACATCTATATTAAATATTTCCGTGCTATTACTTCGGACAAGGCATTTTTTCAAAGTGAGTGTGCGTGATCAATTTGAAGCAAATTAGCCATCCGCAAAAAGATTAAGTAAAAATCATTTCAAAATTACTGTACTCCACAGCGGTCCGTCGTCTGTTGGAATGTTGTTCAACTTACATTTAATACATTTACAAATATAATTTAACTACTTTAAACAAATAGATTTTTTATCTTAATTATAACACAACCCTTCTTCATAATTCATGGCTCACAGATTAAACAGAAGTAACTTAATAACTTGAAGTACTTTTGATATTTTATGTAGGTAAACGTATTAAATATATATACATACAAACACCATTTTTTTTTACAATAATGTCAGAGTATTTATTACAATACTTATATATTATTTTAAATAAACGTGCTACCTCTCTATAAGAAGAAGATCCCTTAAATTATGAAATATACAAGACAACATTATAGATCAAATAATAAGTACACCGAACATTATGTTGTTAAACTCTTTAATTCAAAATTAAAACATAATAATCAAACACTATTCTACTTGCGATGACTTAACACTAAAATTATTAAATATGAATTGTTTTTGGAATATCTTTGGAAACTTATATTATTTTATTAATATATTAATACAAACAACATAAGATAAACATATTTTTAGATTTAACAATTACCAAATATAAAAGATTAATTTCTTATCAAAGCATTTAAGTAAGTAACATAATAAAATATCGTAAATTTAATCAAATCTTTGATATCGATGAATAAAAAATAAACATAATATAATATCAAAAAAATTAGATTACCAAATCCTTATTTTTGAAATATTACGAATAGAAGTGTACATTATATTCAGTATTATTTTTATAACTATTAAAAAACTAACCACTCATTATATAATTCAAATAAACGACGAAAGTTTAAATCACCGTCCAAATACAGTTTGTCTGACTTTTCTCTCAAGTCGTGTGATTCAACGGATTGTATTGATTTTATGTGATTGCACACACTGTTTCTAAAGTCATCAATAATAACTGTGGGATGGTTTTGATATTTTCCTCGCTGATTGGGAGTAGTAAGATCAGTTATATTATCTTTTTTTTTCAAGGTAGTGTACACAAATTGTCCACAGATGGCGACGAATGTACTCGAGAACATTTTTTTGCAAACGTCTATTAGCTCTCGGTCCACCTTATTATTATGATGGACATCTAGTATATATTTTATAGTAAACTTTCGTCTCGATTCCGTGTCAGAATATATTCTGCGTTTCTCCTGTTTACTAGCCAATGTTGCTACACATTTCTACTGCTCATTTCGATTACCTAATAAGCCTCAAAATTGATCAAAAATGCTTTTTATTTGGGCTTCGTTGATCTTTTCCGAACACTTCATCCGACATGAATGAAAGCATTTCTGTCTCATAATTTTCGCAGATCTGACCATTCCATTATGACTCTTATACTCCTTGCCCGAGTAATTTAATCTCTTTCTTATCACATCTATCCATTCATGTTTGTGTTGTCGTTTAATATTACCCCGTTCTTTTCTTCAACTGCTTTTATGTGTTCAAGTGATGGTATTTGAAATAAATGGTGACTTATTTGACTGAAGTGTTGATAAATTTTCAGTACTTGGGTATATTATGTTGAATGACTGACAAGACAGAGGGAGCGTGGTTTTAGGATGTACTATAAACCAAGGACAATAAATATTTCTGCAATCAATATCCAAGTGATTTAATAAACAATCCGGCGATGGATGAGGTGTGACATCACCGTCATAATCAGTGCAGTTTTCTTTATTATCTTTTATTGCACACAATTGTAATTATTTAGAATTTACTAAGTAAAACATTGTAGTTATGCTATAGATTATGCTTACCCTTTTCAAAAAATAATCTTCGCGTCACTCTTTTGGTACAGTTTTCATTTCCATCGGTTAGCAATTTTTTTAAAAAGATATTGTCAATAATTAATAATAATAACTTTAAATAAGTTGATAATATTAGCTATAAACTAAAATATATTTTTTTATACATATCCAAAAAAATGTGTTGTTTGGAATGAGTGACGGTGGTATCATATATTATTTATAACAACACATTGTTAAGTGGTGTTACTTTTATACAGTCAATAAGGCGATGTGACATCGTCAGTACTATTCTTATCGGATAATAGTTCAAGAACGGCACTTATTTCCTCCAAATTAGCACCGGGTGACAATAGAGATTCTAAGAGTGTAATCAAAAATGTTTTTATATTAATTTAAACCATCTTTTCAGTAGTAAAGTATCTTAAATAAAATTGTCTAACGACGTATATTATCGTAAATATCACGTATGATATATTAATAGTTCTATTTTCCAACGTAGAATATCGTAAGTATTACATACGATAATTATTAGAAATATTAAAACGACGTAAACTATCGTAAGTGATGCTTAGTATATTTTACGTCGTTTTTATACATAAAATAATACATTATGTACATTTTTATTATATTTTATATTGTAAATAAAGAAAACCAAATATTTATTACCTCGTATTTCGTATGAATTATTAGGGTCAAAATCTTACAAATTTAATTCTTCATTATTACTCCCGAAATCACTACTGGTTGACGGCACTATGTTGACTGATTCCGTACCCCGAGTTAAATCACATTTTTTTGTGCTCATCTTCTTACTTAATTTTTTGTGTAACTGCGCTCCATTTTTGTAAAACAGTATCGAAACAAAAGGTTTTAATAATATAAAAGAACGCACGCGACACATGCGCTCGCCCGACGAAGATGATCGTAAGTCATACATACACATTCTCTTTTACGCAGATCACCCCGCGCCGCTCCGCGTAGACTATCGTAAAGGAACTTACGACAGTGTGCGCTGTCAAATAATATTGGTATATTTAAGATTCGATAAATTGCATTGCGAAAAAACGCGTAAATTTTTTATTTTATTTTTTTACAAACTAATTACATAAAACAATCAAAATGACACTTTTGTGGGTTACGATAGCTTACGCAGGAGAGGTCGATATATGATGTAATATCTATAATGTGTTACAATTTCTATTTCTCAAAAATGAGTACCCCGTACGATAAGGTAAATGCATTAATGTAAAATGAACTCGTCCTACATTGAATCACCAATTATACTGAATTAAGTGGAAAGAAGGAGTTTTAATATAATATATTATTTTTATTTTCTTAATTTGGGGTACTATTGAAGCCATTATCGCTCACTTATATAAAGGCGCTGTAGAAGGTATTAACACAGAATTTTATTGAAACCCTTACTACATGGCGAAGGTGAGTCAGCACTTCACTCCTTTGTCAGTTGATATCATTATCGTCTCAGTTTTTCCGTCAAAACGTGCCCAGATATTGGTTTTTTGATTTCATATCTAACGCTCTTCCACTTATCGATACCGCTTATATCTAATTCATTTAATTTACTGGATACGATTACATATCGAAGCATTATGCATAATTTTATATTTAATGAGAAAATTAGATGGAATAGATATGTTAGGCTTTCGTTATTCTAATGATAAGCTTTAAAAATTTATAATAGGTATATTATTGATGTGACATGTTTTCATGTTTACATTTTTGTTAAAATAAAATATTAAAACTTCTTATCGTTATATGTATATATGCTGGTACATATACCGTTTATATTAAATTATATTTAGTACAGCTATTGTATATTGTAATATTTCCTTGTTATTTTTATTATTGTTTCTAATTGAATGTGCTTAGGTCGACTTAATCACATTCAATTGAAATTTTTATTTATTTATTAAAACTTGATACAACACAATATTTTTTTTTTGTTCTACTCTTCTCTAAAAAGAATATACTAGTGCAGAGAAGAGGATTACATATTAATAATTATTGTTAACAATAACTAGTTTATAATAAAATATAATAAATTAATAGCAACGATATAAAAATATAAGTTTTGGGATTCATTTTTATCTTTAAAGTATTTTTTGATAGCGTTGATTATTTCTTTATTATCATTAATCTTCCTTTTTTTTTTTGGGTGAGCTGTTAATTTTTTTTTCCGATGTGCGTATAGTAGTGTTGTGCAAATGGTGTGTTGATTTTTGAGCAAGAAAATACAAATTTAAACCTAGTATGATTTTCAGTAATGAAAAGATATATATATTTTTTTTAATATTTGAAGAATGGAATTTATTTTAAATAGATCACAAAATGTTGGTACTTTGAATTCTTCATAAACTAATTTTGTCGGATAATCTTTTGGTTTTTTTAGTATTACCTTTATGATAAGTTTTTGTAAGGATTATAAGCTGATCCCCAACTAATGATGACATATTGTAATATGAATATTAATAGTAAACTAAGTACAATTTTTGTAACGATAAAAATGTTCCGTTAAAAATATATATATTCATTTTCTAATATTTTTAACAACTTGACAAATTTGATCTTTCCATTTAAGATTTTTATCGATGATTACTCCAAGATATTTAATTTTATTTGTTGTTTTTAAAATTGAGCAGTTACAGAGATAATAATTTAGATTGTGAGTTGTATTTTGTGCGGAGCGTTTATGAATTATGATGTTGATTTTTTTCAGATAATCATTTGATTTTATTGCAAACGGAATAACGAAATATTTTTTAAATATGTTTTTTTTTAGCAAAACTTGATGGACTGTTTCGTGTTACTGTTGTAATTGTGTGAGAATGAAACACTAGCTGGCGGTCGCCATGTTATCAACTCTGTTTTCACCTAAAATGAATGAACGTTAGTTTAAATATATACACCGAAGTTTTCGGGCGTACGAGATATATATAATATTAAAATGAAATATCCTAAATGTGGGTACTTAGTTATTATAATTCTACAATAAGCAGTTTGAGGATGAAGTACAAGCGTTATCCTCCCATTTTAATGCAAACAACAATAAAACATGCTTAATTACGTCGGTAAGCCGATTTATTACCCAGTATAATACTGTTAGCTCTAACGCTAATAAGTAAACAATTATATCAGATTTATAGTTACACAATGCATGTGTACAGGTCACAATATTAATAATCTAAGCCAGTGGTGTCCAACTAGCGGCCCGCGAAAATATTTTTGTGGGCCGCGATTCATTATTTTTTTTACATTTAAATAAGTTTTAAATAAATATATGAATTCCGAGTAATGTGTTCTTTAGACCGAAACTCACAAGCGCTATTTTGAAAAACTCGATATTAACCAAACGAAGCGACAGTACTTACTTGTATCTAAATACGTCTAGTTATGTTGCGCGTGCGCAACAACTCTCTGTCTGTAATGTAGCGTGCGTTTCTAGTCATGTCTTAACAGTTGTGAATGGAAGTGTTCAAACTTTTAGATGAAGAAAAATATCAAAAAATGAGAAATTTTTAACAATGTTTAGAATTACATACAGCTCGAAAGACTCCGCTCTCGAAAATATAATTCGACTTACAACAAAAAATATTGATATAAACATGAAATAAATTAAATGTATTAATTAGAAAAATGTACCTATAAAATAAATTTTAACGAAAAATATTATTGTTGCGCTACCGGGATTCGAACCTGGATTTTTTTTCAAATCAGGGAAGGTGCATTATTCAACTATGCTACAGCGACAGTACTTTTGACGACAAATTTTCGAACCCATATGTTACACTTTTCAAATGAATACATCTATCGTTCTTTTATTTGAAAGCCATCTACTTTGTTTTTACGGAATCTCAAATACCTTTGGGTAACCGATAGCAGACGCCAGAATTAACAATTCATTTTTATTAAATTTTGGACACATTGATACAACTTATATACTATTAAGGAGAACACATTCTTATTGGGAAGTTGTAATTATTCAGAACATAGATAAAATATATAAATTTATATATATATATTTAAAATATCACAGACCTATGTTCTGAATAATTACAACTTCACAATAAGGACGTGTTCTTCTTAATAATAAAATAAATTATTACACAACAACTACGACCTCAATACTTCCATTAAATACCTGATATATGAAAATAATCAGATATTTTTTATTATTTTTAGTTGTATTATATTTTACTATATTTTTTTCATGTAAATAATATTTTTTTGATGTAACCTGAATTAACCTTTTAATTACCTAAATTTTTTCAACCCACGAAATGTTTGTAAAAAAAAGAAAATGACCCGCGGGGTAAGGTATGTTGGACAGCACTGATGTAAACGTATTATTCATAAAGATATCCGGTATCTTTTTAAGTTCAAGCGTATAGATAATATGTACCTAAATTATCTTTATGGTAAATTTTTTGAATTGTCAGTAAAACCAAATAATGTCGTTAAAATATATTTAAGCAGACGTTCATATATTATATTATAATAAGCTGGTGTAAACAAAACCCATCACTACAGAGGTCCATGTCCACAATCTTAGAGATCTAGTTGAGATACATCTCAAAACCGTGTACTTACACCTGATGAGATTTTGTTCTGGAGATAAACTCCGTTAAAAAGTAGTTAAAGTTAGATATGTCATTAAACATTACCATAAGCCATTAAATTACAAACATTTATTGCATTTTAACTGCTACTGTGTAGATTCAAAATCCCCAAACTAACAAACATGAAGACAATAACATTTGAAGTTTAACACACGAGCGTGATGTAAAGCGCGCGACGGTGAATACAAAAGCCAAGGTTGCCTCCAAAGCATCTAATGGTATCAAAATCCGTATCACAGAAATTATCTCGAGTCTAAAATCTCCTAAATATCTCTTCCGTGGACACAAACCATAAGATAATGTATATACATATAATCAAGCATTCAAAATTCAAACTCTAATGCGATAATTTAAAAAAAAATTGTTTGCTTTTAATTTTAACGTTTTGTAAAATGCTATTATCAGAACGGATACATTATTAAGGTATATAAAAAATGTACGGAAATAAATATTTAAACAAATTAAAGTGCACCTGTAATATAATAAATGCAATAATAACTTATTCGAGTTCATAGAACGCGTTTATAATTATTTTAAGCGAAACACGCATTTTAAATTTTTTAATATTATTTATACAGGTGTCCTAATAAAATTTATATACACATTTCGTACGATTTATAAAGAAGAAGATCCAAATAACTTAAAGAAGATAGACCTTTTTTTCTTTAGTTATCACAAGTGCTCAAATTGATAACCGTTCTGTTCCAAGCGCTGTGATGAATCACAAAATCACGAACCGTTTGGTTTGGTATTTGGGTGCATTGTCTTTCAATGGCTGCTCTCAATTCATTAAATGTCGTCAGTTTTGTGCCATAAACGTAGTCTTTGATGAGTCCTCTTGATGAGGTCTGGGAAGTGCGAACAATCTTAATAAAAAACTCTGCGTCCACTGCACGTTTAACTCTTGGTCTGGATCATATTCATTGAGGACGTGGACTAATTGGACTAATGTGACCTTTTTAATGGACGTTCAGTTTTGATGCTCATGAGCTGTTTGCTGAATACATTTCTTTGGAGCTTCAAGGTACGTTTCCAGGAGCTCTTCTTCTCTTCAGTTTATGGATGTTTCCGACCTTTCAGAACTCTTCTAATAGACGTCTTGAATAGTTATGCCTTCAATAAAACTTAGCTCTAATACGAGTAGTACGGTGAGTCGTATAGGAGTTGAAACTCCCTTCTAAACTGTCGACGTTCTCACATTTCCAGTAGAACCTTAGGATTTTTTAAAAGTTTAATCTAAGATCAACCATTATTTTAAAATAGTTTCAATAAGAGTCTTTTGGTATACTCCCTATATGTGCATTTGATGGTGTGTTAGAAAAAATAATTATTGTGATTGGAAAATGATGAAAAGTAGAAAAGTGAAAATAAATACAAAATAATAAAATATTTTTTAAGAACACATTATTTGTGAAATTGCAGTTTTTTTTTCAGAACATAGTTCTGTGCTATGAAAAATATACAGAAAAAATCAATTTGTCGAAAAAATATCTTTCTAGTTAATACATTTAATATGTACTTATATAATATTTGATTAGTCTTGAAACTTCCTTAGGTAATACAAATATTTATTTATGTAATTTATGAAATAATTGAAACGTGTGTGGTATATCGGAGCAAAAGTTCATAAGGATACAGTTGTCAATAACCACCATCGCTATTCAGAATTATATATGGTAAGTATATAGTTTTTAATTCTGAAAAGCGGAAATTTACTAAAAAAGGCTTCTGCAATTTTCTATTTATTTTTAAATATGAATGAAATATTCTCAGAGATAACCACTGCTCGGGAAACGCTTGAACCCCTACCGCTACTTAATGTTCTCTATAAAACTTCGGCAGCGCTAAAAATTAAGTATTAAATTGCATTTCATAGCTTATTATCACCTTCACTTCGCTGTTAGTTTGAGCTTTAAAAAATAGCAGCATTATACGTGATTCCCTACTGAGTTATTAAAAATCATAATTAACACCAGTCTTTTGCAGTTTTCCACTAACAATCCTTAGCTGTTACCTTAATTGCATTTTTAATATTTTTTCTATATTTTCAAAGCTAAGATTACCTAGTCTCACTACAGTACCTTGTGAAGATTGGAAAATATGCAGTGTCAACATCATTGGTACATTTCCGCTCAAAGAATTCTTTCGCGTAATTAATGTTTTTATTTGTTTGCAATATTAAGCAAAAAAAACTCATATAGCCTACAGCCAACTGTCAAAATGTTAATAATTGTCCTTTCCAGCTAGATTTAAAATTTACAATCATTTTATGACTTTCCCAAACCACATAGCTAGCGATTCTAAAAAAATATCTTTGAAATATAATATGTAATTATGTTGCTTTCAATTTCATTTCTTCTAAACGTTACACTGGGGCTCAAAACTCATAAATGTTATAGTATAAATTATACATTTAATGTACCTATATACTCTGAGCTCATATTAAATAAAGGGACTCCAGCGGAATATTTTTAAGTTTAATAAGAAACTACAATGTTATTATCATATTTCATTTATACAAAATGGAGTTTAACGATGCATATTTTACGTTTTATAAACAATATCGTCTAAATGCCGTCCATTTCTCTCAAGACATTATTTCAATCGGACTCTTAAATTTGCGAACACGCGAGAACAAAGTGTCGGTTCAACAGCAGCAACTTCACGGCAGATATTTTTTTATAGGGCCTGAATTGTTCAAGGATTGTTGCTGTACACTTTCGACTTTCGACGAGGTATCCCCACAAAAAAAATTGCATGGTGTAAGGTACGGTGACCGAGGTACCCAGGGTATGTCTCCGTACTTGCTGATTAATTTATTGGGAAAAATTCCCCTCAGCTTCTTCATTGAAACTCTAGCTGTGTGTGGAGTGGCCCTGTCTTGCTGAAATTGTGTTCTGTTGCTGAACTGAAAAACAGTTGCAGTTGCGGTAAAAATCGTCGATCATTCAGCAATATATGTCAGCAGTGACTGTTTCTCGCTGGTTAAAAAAATAAAGGTCAATTATCCCATGGGCAGAAATTGCACACCACACTATCGTTTTTGAACAATGTAAACGTTTTTGATGGCATTCTCTTGAGTTGTCGGGGCACCAGCATCTCATGTTCTGTTTATTAACATAGCTATCGATATAAAAATGTGCTTCGTCAGTAAACAATGTTTCCAAGGATTCGTGCTATTACACAACGTTCCAGCATCGTTCTCGCTTAGGTTTCACGTATAGAATAGTCATTTTCGTTGAGAAACTGCACGATTTGTAGTTTATATGGGTGAAATTGCAGTTTTTTTTTCAAAATAACGTGCACTATTGATTTTTTTATTCCCGTACAGGCCTCAGTCTTCCTTATCGATTTACGCGGATCGCGCATAATTTCACGTCGAAGTTGAGCCACATGTTCTGGCGTCGCTGCTGACATTGATGGTCCTGGAGGAGTTTAGTTAACCATTGTCCCTTCTTGTCTAAACTTTTGAACCCAACACCAGATTAGTTGCGTGCTCGGTCCATCACTTACTCGTCGAATATTAAAGTGAGTACAAAAAATGCGACGCGCACGAACCAATGAATCACCGCACTTTAAATATTGCTCAACCGCGAACGCGCGGTGTGCTCCCGACCAGTGACTCATTGCGATTGGCAAATCCACAAATCACGCGCGTCGAACAGTACCCTTCCCACTTACCTCACCCTGATGGTTTACGAGTAATTACAATTTAATCTTGACATTTTTCCACTGAACATCCTATATATGAACCTGTGTATGAAAAATCAACTTATAATATCTAGCGTAATGTTAGCAGATGCTTCAGAACGTGAAAAAATCATTAAATAATTTTAAGTACCTACATATATACAAAAATGTGTAGTAATTATATAATATAGTGCAATTACAGGGCTTACGACCTGTCTTCGGCTGGCTTAAATGATCACTTTATATATATATAAGGGTGAGAATTCACCCCTCAATCTCCACATTTATCAAATTTTTGAAAGTTGTATATATGTTAGTACATATATAGTAGTACGTAGTTTGTTAGTATAGTTACGAAGACAGGTTGTAAGCCCTGCAATTACCCCTCACTTCTATATATTTTTCATTAAATATAATAAAAAATAGCTTTGTCTTTATGAAATATCTGATATTTGTTAAATAACAGTGTCTTTGTAAGTAAAAATCTAGTAATTATGTGTTCTTGGACATATTCAAATATTGCTAACATCATTATTTTAGTTTTTGAAACGTTTGTCTTCAATCCTTCTCTGCCACTGACTTCTGAGAATTTTCAAATGATGATTTTTAAAAGTATAGATCTCTCACTGCATCTAGATCGTAAAGTGTTCAATCAACGCATTCTTGATATGCTCACATATGACTGCAAAACATGGAGTCTGAATTAAAAAGATGTCCAAAACCTTAGAGTGCACAAAAAGATGTGTGAGGGATATAAACAAAATGAGCGTGTGAATAAGAAAATAGATAAGCATAGTTGATATAATTGAATACGGCAAGAAAATGAAATTGCAATTAGCAGACCACATTGTTGGACAATATGGTAAATTCTGAATATTTTTATTTAATTATTAATGTAAAATAGGAATATGTTTTAAGAAGATACCTATATACGAAATCTTGAACTAAGTCAGCAGTGCAACAATACTGAAGGACTATACTGAAAATGCAAATAATTATATTATCTGTGGGTAAAAAATATTAATAAGCGAAAAAAAGTGTACTTAATTGCATATACATATATTACTTTTACAAACCAAACTATTATTTATCGTATAGAAGCGTGGACTCCATTAAATCAAAAAATATCTGCTTGACTATAATTTACTATTGTATGGAGTCCCCGCTCCTAGGCGGGCTATCTACTCTATACAAGAAAGAAAATGTTTATTTCTTACCTACTAAAATATACCACGCTTCAGTGATAACATATTTTAAATTATATTTATTTGCTGAATTAATTTTTTTATTTTAAGTAACATTAAAAAAAACGCGTCAGTGTCAAGTAATGAGAGTAATTATAAATTATTGTATATGTATTATATTTCGTACTTAATAGTTGCGCATTATATTTTCTGTAGTATATATTTATTATGTTAATCAACTAATCGAAAGCTAATTACTTACCACATAAAAAAAGATGTATTTAGATTTATGGTATTAGTTTTAATACTTATATCTACGTTTTTTTTTTACCTATATCTGAATCTAATTTGGAAATTTAAATTACATTTCTTATCAATGGGTAGATAACATCAATTAATTAACTTTAATGAAATGTGATAAATAAAATTCAATTTTATATAATGTAATAATCAACGAATCCGGGAAAATACGAATAATTCCGAATCATGTCGCATCGAAATATTTTCTTCTCAGCATAATTCAGTTTGGTTTAAATTGTGAGACTTTTAAAATAATGTATAGGAAAATATTGTTAGTAATTATGTGCTATATAATTAGGAGCATTTAAATAATGTGCTGTGTGCAGTGAAATCGAGCTTAAATTGAAAGTAATCGAGTGGGTTTTAAAAAAAAATTAGGTTAGTCGAGATTATACAGCATGTAACAGACCTAATGCACAATATTTTATGAGTGGATACCTGACTAAATAACGAGTCAAAAATGTTCAAGGAATATGTGCAAATTCTGCAGAGTTACGGAAAATATTATCGTCTGAAATTACATATTACAAAATCATGTTAAGCTTTAAGTCTACGTATTTCGAAATAAATATTAACGAAATATATCCATTATTAATATATATCTTTGCTTCAGGCCCTAAAAGCCCTAACAAAAAATAGTCGTTACTCGAAATTCCATGACCTGATATTTCAATTAATCCAAATAATCGCGTATTTATGATTTTTTTTGAAATGTTTATATTTTTGTTATGGTTGAGATTAGGCACATTTCCTTGAACTTTTGACTTATTAGGTATTTACCCATAAAATATTGTGGAATGGTCAGTTACACCCTGTGTATAATACACGTTTTGGAAAATAAAATATGTTCGCAACATACGAGTATTTATATGTACGTTCATTTTGTTTTAAAACACACTGTAGCGATATTAAATAAAACAGTTCATTAGAACTAACAAAGTATCCTTTAACCTAAAGCAGAGATATATTATAATGAATGTAGAAATGGTCACAACTAAACTGATCCTATCAAGCCAGAAAAATCAGACAGCATCTCTCCTCAGATAATATTTTTGAGATGTTGTTTATACGTAACAATTGATATTTTTAATAAAAGCATATCTACAAAGGCAGGAACTTTTATATTAAAGAATACATGAATATTTGCCGTAATGCTCAGAAATCCTGGAGCCTGCGGCCACGTAACTGATTTCAATATTGTTTGTACCAATATGAGCAATATTTTAACAGGAGAATGATAAAATGGTTTTATAACAGTATCTAAAAATATTTTATTGAATTTATATATTAATAAAAGCAAACCACATTCAATCCGCTAAACATTTTATTTCTATTTTTATCAATTTGAGTCGTAATTATTATAGTACTTAATAGTAAATTTTCTCGTACTGTGATCAGTGGTAACTTGCCCGTGGTTAAAATCGTCTGCGGATTGTTCGAATGCCAAATTTACTATTGTCAAAGCATAGATGGCGATGTCTACAGGCGCGACAAATAATTATGAAATATAATTTATTTTATGCATTATCTATGGATTTTTTCGTCTCTACGATCAAAGTATGTTACTTTGGTGATGACATTTTTTCGTATTATGTGCTAATGTATATTAAAACGACGAGATCATCATCTAACGAACTGTCATCACTAAAATAGCGTGATATTGAATAATACAATTAATTGTATAATTTTTAGACAAAACGAGTTATAAATGTAGTTTTGTAGATTATAAAATTTACGATAAGTCCATGAAATCATAAAAATTTTTACAATTCAAAATGCTTTACTTTCATATAGATTTATAATGTTATGATTTCATAGGCTTAACAGAAATTGTATAATCTACAAAACCACATTCATGACTCTTTTCTCTGCAACTTTCAAAATATCAATGTGTTAGATGACTTTTGGAACAGCTGTGAAAAGTCCGCCATATTTAACTATCGATTCTCGTTGTACAATCGGATATCGGAGAGTAAAATGAGCTTACTATGGGATGTACTTTCGAGAAGTAAATATTTTTACACCAACGATCAAACAACCCCTTTTCGCTAAATTTTTAACTTTAATAACTTTGTTTACTAAAGTAAAAAGTTACCACTGATCACACAACCGGCCCTAAGGACTTATTTGTATACATTTGATTTATTTTTAACCTTCTATTTCCATATATTTGAGCAGAATAACGTCACCGTCTTCGGATAAAATAGCAAATGAATGTCTGACTAATACATTTATTCCATATTTATTTCTAATAATAAGAACACATTGCTTTGATTTTTATTATTAAGTATCATTCTGTCGATTATTTCCACCTTGAAGTAAGCAATTCATTGGAGAGTGCTAACCGGCGGTTGTGAAATACATTATTAATTTTATTCGTTATCACTTCTCAGAACTTTACCAGAGATGGTGCAATGACTCCGAAGTGCAGCTATATCGAAACAATGGCTTTAATTACCTAAAAAATACTCAATACACGTCATAGTGTAATTTAAATGTTAAATGAACAATATTATCATAAAAAAGAGATAACTACATTCTCATTCATTCATTATAAATCTGCATTAGTCGAGTTGACAGGACATTACTTGCACGGAGTTCAAATCGCACTATCCTTGTTGGTCATATTTCCATGCTAACTGAGTAAATGTATGCATTTTCTGGATAATGCGTGGCATTTCCGATCCCCAAATTTGGAATTCACGTAGTAAAATTAGCTTCATTACAGAATATAAATTTCTTACATGTGCCAAATGGTGTATTTACTGTACATACGTGTACATTTTACTGTACCTACATACCCAGAATTGATCAGTTACTTTCTTAATATGCCTTCACAATAACTAATCATTTTGTAATGTCATACTATCTATATGATATCTGTTAAGTATCAACCTGTAAAGGCACCGTTAGAGAAATGGCGGCAATTTAAAATCGGATACTTCTTGTTGATTATTATCAAAAACTTAAATTGAAGAAAACAATATACCAGAATTAAATGTTACCTGCATGGAAACGTAAGCACGTGGTTACGGTACTAAGTAATTGTAATTCTTTTGGATATATAATGTGAGTCGTCGGAGGAGGAGAGGAAGAACACGTTGATAAACCGGATGTTATAATAAATATAGAAGGCGTGGACATTGCCAACATGTTTCATGAAAAACGTGTCGGCGTTCGTTATTTTTCTGGCGTTTAGAAATAATTGTGATAAATGCATATATTTTGACCAAGAAATCAAACCAAATATATCCGTAAAATTTGTGTAAAAATACGTTTTGCGATTATTTTAAAGGATATAAAATTAATTTATTTTATGGTCAATCATTTTGTTAAAATTAAAACACTAAAAATAGATGTTTTTATTTAAAACATCTATTTTTAACGTTCATATTTGACTTAAAAAAATGTTTTTGTTAAGTCAATATAAAGAACAATATTCACTCTCTAGTCAACGTTCCTTCAAAAAAAAAAAAATTTTATTTAAATTTCTATCCGACAATGGACGTCGCATTAAAACAAACAAATCCGACGAGCACCGCCACGTATTTATTTAGCTCTCCTCGCTCTCATTTTTATTGCACCGCACGATATGTTCACTTCTCTGATGAACCGTACCTCGACACTTGTCCGAGGTTGTCAGCCATTGAAGGGGAGCACCACATCGCGTCCGCGCCAAGAAATTCTTACAATAACACGAAGTCGTAGAATGAGAATTATTACCCGACGACGTAAGATTTAGGTGTAGAGATAATTGAGTCATCTCACACTACTTGCGACACAAATTACATTCGCCCGAGACATCGCAGTCGGAATGGATATTAATTGACAGAGGTCAGTTACATAATGCTCGGATCTTTTTTCGGAGTACCTACTAATGATTTTATTTTACGAATTGTTTTTGGAAAACAATATAATTGATTCATTCATTCATACGCATGTACCACCCATCATGCCGTGTTCCATACAGAAAGGCAGAGAAGAAAGTTCATTAAATTTTAAGTTCTCTTCTTCCACATTCACACGCTTGTCAGTTTTTTAGGCTTCTATCATTATTGTTGAGATTTTTTCCATTTGATTGTTGTACCAGATCAGAGTCCCCGATTCGAGTACTCGAGTACTCGATACTCAAGTATACTCGTCCATTTTTTAAGTACTCGATAATCGAGTATTTTGAAAAATATTCTAGTAATACTCGAAAATTATAAATGATAAAATATAAAAATAAAAAAATGTTACATATTTAGCTGCGTCCTTCGTTCGGCATTTACTATCCGGGTTAGAGCGGCTACTGTTAGGTATGTTTTTTGCATAGTATCAGTCGTTGGCTATGCTAATGAGATACGACGGAATAATTTATTTTGTGTCCTCGTGTCCTCCTGACTTATCTTATCAATGGCAAAAAACAATATAAAATATCGAAAAAAAACATTTAGATTTGCTGACTAATGGATGCAGCTATGGCGTTAATTATTGTAAAACCAGGAGATTTTATTACATATTTGTATTTGTACTAATCCGTCAGTAGAATATAAAAACCAAAACATCTGTATATTTTACGCTTTCAAAGTAAAATCAGTTCCGTTCAGTTGAGAGTAAAAGAGGTGTGTGAAAATTTATGTGTTGTATTTTGTGGTGTACTGGATTTGATAATTACTTAATATTAGATGAGATAATTAAAAACTAATTAAAAATTGATTAACATGCTGTGTAGTTTTTAGTTATCGTGAAAAATTTCTAAACATCAAAGCAATTGAGACTGTTAGTCTAATATTTTTTAATCCCTCTGTGTAAGTGTAAGCTTATAATTAATCATTTTCTATACATTTTTACTTACTTAAAAATAATAGTATACTAATTAATGTATAATAAATACAAATTAAATGTTTTAATTAGAAAGATATACATATAAAATCAATTTTATCTAAAAATATTATTGTTGCTATCAGGATTCTAAACTGGATCTCTTCCTATCTGGGGAAATTGCATTAACTGATTATGCTACACCAACATAGTGTATTGATAACAAATTTTCGAACTTATATATTACACTTTTCTAATTGATATATTAATCGTCCCATTATATGAAAGCCATCTTCTTTATTTTTACGGAATTTCAAATACCTTTGAGTAATCCGATAGGAGACGCCAGAATTAATAATTAATTTTTATTAAATTTTGTACACATTGATATAACTTATTTATTCAGAACATAAGTCTGTGATATATGTATATCATATTTTTCAATCCACTTCCGAATTTAATTTTTCAACGCTGAAATTTTTTTCTAATATCTATTAAAATTCAATCAATTGTGTTAAAATTAATTATGGTTTAAAAAACGGAAAAATCATTTTGAACATTTTTTGAATTGCTTTCATACATAATCGAATAAATGTTACCCAGATGTTTGAAAGGATACATTAATCCTATAATATTACAAAATCAATCACTATTTTATGATACGTAATCATAAGCTCGTTTATGAAAGCCTTAGATAGGGATATTCATTGAATATTAAACACTTTTATGGTTGTCTATATATTTCCAAATGTGTTAAAAATTGTAAATTGAAAATCATGTATTTTCCTGACAAAAAAATTGATACGAAATAAAAATTGTAGATAAAGAATTAAATTAATATTTTCACGATCTTATTCTTAATACATTATTACGTGACGTAAATTTGATTAAGCACAATCCTTAATAAAGTGACTGATGTTAAAAATATAAATTTAACACAAAAATTCTATAAAAAAAATGCTTAGAATTATTATAAACTACAAGCAGAAAACCAATTGGCAAGCAGGGCTAGCAGCAAATAGTAATTGCTTGCTGTTAGCCCCTGCGGACGGTTATTATGCGCGGCCAGAGCTTCAGCGGAGCTGCGCAGTAGTCACGAATGGCCGCGAAGTGGCCACAATATCCGCCCGCAGGGCCTAGCAGCTAGCAATTGCACAAACGGTGTTCTTACGCATAAACTTTGAATAACATATATCTAATTAATTATTCTCCGTCATTCCACTTAAAGACATTCTTGAAAAAATTGAGATCATGTTTACATAAATAATTATTGAACAAACGTAAACATTACCATCTGTCAAATGCGGCGCGAGATGGTCAATATAATTGCCAGCCGTAAAATTTCGTTCGATTTTCGTAATGTATGTTTTTTCTTACTCATAATAAAGACAATGTACGCTTCATTTCAAATTGAATATATATTTGCGTACTGTTATTAAATATATAAAAGATTAATAAGAAATTAAGATTAATTAACATTTAAGTAATCTTCACCTAGAGATATTGAAACACGTTCGATATATTTACTACTTTGGCGAATATGTTGAATTTTTTCTTACTGGCAACGACACTTACATATCACAAAATGGATAATGTACAGATCCAATTGAATCCAAACACTTTATGTATTCAATTAAATAATATTATATTTAGCTCTAGTTAAGTACTCGCGGTCGCTAAGATACTCCTAAATCTTAAGTAAACTTGAGTTAATATTATATTTATGAACATTGTAACATATAAAAGTTAAACCATAATGTTTAACTCTTTGTTTTAATATGTCTGCAAAATTTTAAAATGATTGGTTATTGATGTATTTAAAATTGTTTAAGTTCGGAGAGCGAGTTAAGTCGCTGTGTCTTTTTTGTACACCCCAGTCAAATAAGAACAAATTTTAACAAACAGTGGATCTAATTGGTAAAGTTTCGAAACTTAGTAAAGTTGTTTATTTTGGTGCACTATTTAACACACCAAGTCCCAAACTCTGTCCTAATCAAACTATACTCGCAAGCCGCTATCTTAGATAAATGGAGCTCTGATTTTATTTTATTCGTTTATCTTAAAATCAATTAGTAGTATTGAAACAATTAAGATTAAAATCTATAAATTAAAATTAAAATTAAAAATACAGTATACAAACAGAATACACTATTATTATGTATCAGTAATAATTACCTAGATAGTGCCTAAACTTGAATACTTGAAACCTTATATTTTATGTATTTCATGCCGTCAGTACTACCTAAGAAATATTTGCGTTTTATATATTAAAATATTATTTTTCAGGTATTTGTATTTTTCAATTTTGAAAGGGAAGTTGTGAGGCAAATCTTTGGGTTGATTTTTGAAAATGAATTATAGCTTAGATGCTACAACAATGAATTCCATACTTTGTTTAATGAGGTGAGTGTCTTATTAGTAAGATTTGTTAAAATAGGAAGACTTCGGTGGTTGGATCATGTGAAGATGATGAAAATATCTAAATTTATAAGACACATTTGTCTTATAAGTTCAGGATTGTAGAGAAAAAGCGTACGATACAGATCAATTTTTGAGTAGGCCAAGACTCACCAAGGTTTGTATTTTTCAAGTTAGTTTTTATCATTTTATTAATTTTCTAAACAAAACTTTGTACTAAACGCACGATGGCTTATTTTCAGAATTAGAGGTGCAGTCCCTCTCATCATCAGGTGATAACTAAACCAAATACAGTATTGTAGTCTATTTGGCCAATGGGGTGGGGTTTGAGAAGAGGAGGGAGATTTCGGCAGTTATCGGGAATATGGACAGTACAGGCGAAATGTTGGAAAATGTTATGTTATTAATTAGTGTTTTCTCCAAATTTAAATTCTTTTATATTTCAACGGTTTCCAAATTGTTAATTATCAATCCTTTATAAAGTACCGAGTGGAGAAGTTTTAGTCTATGACAATCGAATATTGTTAGCATAATTAAAATAATCATGTTACACCACAAAGTAACCGCTACATCAATTAATGACATTAGTTTTTATCATTGAATTATAGACAGGTATTATTCTAAATCATTTAACTTCAATTAAGGTATAATACTTACGTACAATTTAGATACAAACGCGACCATATAACTAAATCTAACTAGATTGGCATAATTAAACAAACGCATGGAATCAGTTTCATGAACCAAAACTGGGAACGTAATATTTGTATAGATTTTCAGGAGATGGTATTCAGATGAAATACCGCAACAAGGATTTAATGTGACATCTACATTTACAGGAATTCACGTGGGTCACAATCAACCTACATTTATGATTCAAATTAAATCCTACGAGTTAATCTGACACACGTACCGACTACCGACTGTATCTGCGGTGAACCACACCGTGTAGTGTATTCTGAGGGACTACAAACGTGCAAAATTAGAATGATATCAGTACAGCAAAAGCCTTTTACTTGTATTAATGATAAATTAAATTATTATGCCGCACTAAGGTATGCACGGTGATAATATAATTTGTTCCCATAACCCGATTCTTATATTGCATAAGAGATAGTTCCGGTTTAGAACTACCGTGTAAAAAAAAACCTTGTAATTGGAGGTTAATGGGATAAAAATAGGTTCCACCATATAAATTACATGTGTCTTATATTTGAAAGGTTATATTTTTAAATTAAAAATTGCAGCATTTGAATTAATCTATGCGTACTTGTAATATACCAACTTTTTAGATTTATAACCCGTGTAAAAGTAAACAAATTATCGATTCTTTTTCTTCAACCGTGTTATTTCAAAACCGTGGAAAAAAACCCTGGAAAAAAAGAATCAAGTATATTGTTATTAGAATCATTAGTCATTATCAATCCACTATTGGATGAAGACCTCCACGCAATTCTGTCGTTTTCCTCGGTCCTCCGCCAATCTTTGTCATGTGACATAGCTAATATTACAATATTCTATTCATTTTATTTTTAACTTTGTAGGTATCTACTGTAAACTGAAATTTAGACTGCAACTTAAAACTGCGTTTTAAATATTATTAATTTAAAAATAATATTTTTGATGAAAAATGAAAATTGAATAATACGGTAAGAGCAATTATTTATTCAACTATCATACCCATTTAAAAAAAAAATATTCAAAAACCAAATATTGCTCCATTTTGACTCTTCAAAAATGTAAGTTTGTGTTTTGTCACTACACTGGTTCAAAATATGGGTATGATATGCATAATATTTCTATTTTAAGTTCAAAACCAACAGGTTACATATCAATTTAATTCGTATTTCAAATGAAATTGATATTTTACTTCAATGCATTGAATCAGTTTCCATTCAAATATGCCCACAAAAATAAAAACTTATGTGCGATTGCAGTAATCTTTGTCAGAATTTAATATTTTTAACCCTTCACTACTCACTATAGACAGGAATATTGAATGAAAATACAATATGTATAAACATAATTTACATTGTTTGACCCGAGAATCGCATACTTTAAGATTAGGTTAGGTTGCAGATATTTTTGTTTTATGTTGCAATATGATATGGACGGACAAGCAGATATAAGTAAATGTTATATGTAGGATTGGTTTGGTTAAAACCAAGTCAATAAACGTTGGTTAAGTACTTTTTTTTTTTAATAGGTTATAAAAGGCTCACGACCAAAAAATTAATAAAAAACCGTATATTTTAAACGGATCTCTAATAGAATAACATGAAATTAGGAAAGTTTATTCAAAATTCACCTATATATTTTTCCATGGATGTTCTTATGATAGCCATCATCATGTTGTAATTAATTCTTCAGCAATACGTATTCGATGTTATTACAAACACTACACATACAATTGGTCTTGCATAAAACCATTATTAACAACAATATTTGTTTAATTAATAAGTGGGCTCAAAATTGCAATGTGTTTACAATAACAATCGTCTATAAAATTGACCGTCGATAATATAACTATAATTCAAATTAAATTAATCAACTAAAAAGTTATACACAAAAAAATCGAAATTCGAACCTGGACCTCTTCCTATCCACGAATAGAAAGTTCGAATCCCGTTAGCAACTAAATATTTTTTGATAAACAGATGTGTATGAAAAAATTCATTCAGTGCCGATAAGTCAGCGTTTATTATTAAAACAACATTTATTTAAAGCTTTCATCAATATAAAAATTCTTAAAGGCACTAATATACACCAGAAAGTATTATACAAGTAATAATACTACATTCCATTTACATGCAAGCCTGTTGGCCGCTACCTACCTCGCTAGATATATATATACAGTACTTGTTCTGAAGTAGGTAGCCATTAGGTTCCATTAGCTAGATTGTAAGTTGGAAGTAAGGTAACAAATTTAATTAAATGGTAAAAAACAGAAAAAACAAAAATCAAAAAGGAGACAAGTAGAGAATAATTAATATGAACAAAGTAATATTTTTGATACAGGCTAAAGATATGTAAGAAGTAAAAGAAAAAAAACAAGCAGGAATGTAAAGACACAAAAGAATTACATAAAATGAGTAGCTTTGAACATTTAAGGAACTCTTCCAGCTGACGTCTTTCTAGTTGATTAAGGTAATTGGTATTAAAAATACCAAAGAACTTTGTTCTGAAAATCATCAATCAAAACATCACAACATAAATGTGTTCTCCTTAAAATTACAATTATAATTTATGAAATTGATTTAACAAATTCACATCATGATCGTCTGTCATTGTGCTAGAATACACATACGAGTATGTATTTCTCTCTCAAACTTTTATTGACATATTATCCATTGTGCATGATAGAGGTTATGTATATAGAGCTGATGTGACGGAATAATATTGGCGTCATAATCGTGCACATATCATTACCATTGCTGAGGCAATATAAGTGATTCCGCGTGAATTTTTGCAGTCCTGACCATGGTTAGTCAGTGTTCCATGAGAAAAAATGTAATATGCCATTAATTTTACATACCTTTCATTTAACATAAAAAATTTATGCATAATCTATGTAAAACTATACTATAATCACTATACATCATATATGATTTTAAAACAATTTAAACAAAAATAGTGCACTTAAAGGTATTATTAGTATCTATGTCCATTCATATAATTTTGCTCTCGAAACTCAAGGTCCTGTATCCACGGAAGGAGACAATCTCAAAGATTTAGTTGAGATACACTTCAATACCATGTACACGTGATGAGATTTTGTTCTAGAGATAAACTCGGAGATCATCTTGAGATTGTTACAAAGAGACAAAAACTCAAACCATTGTACACGGCGTATGTTCTGATAGCGGGATTTGATACGTGCACATAAACGTCACTTAAAACTACCATCGATCTCTATAACTATTTATTTTAAGAGTTAGATATAAGTAATTAAATATTAACATTAACATAAGGCGTTAAATTACAAACATTTATTGCGTTCTAACTGCTACTGGTCGAGATTCAAAATCACCCAAATGATGAACATGAAGACAATAACATGAGGCGCTAGACGGCGATTCTTAGACACGTTATATATATACTCAAAAGAATCTCTTGGGAGCAAAATCCGTATCTCAGAGATTGTCTCGTGTCGAAAACCTCTTCCGTGTACACGAACCATTAGATTAAATGATAGTACTTACAGCAATAGTGCTGAGACCAGACTGCCCAACTAATGCACACCAACCTCATCTCAAAACTCTTCGAGTCTTGAATACAATATATATAATGAATAATTCAATTACTCTTGTAATTTTTTAATATTGAATAATTTATTTATTTTGTTTATAAGCCACTATTATACACGAGTTAATTATACACCAACCGGCATCGAAAAATACCCTTTTCTTCGACAGGAAGTCAAAAAACTAACAATTTTGGTGTATAAATAACTCATAAAAGTGGTTTAAAAATAAAGTTAATAAATAATTGAATACTAAAATGAATATCCACAACAATTTTGTGTTAAATATTAAAAAAAATATTTTAATAACCTAAAAATAATCATACATATGTATGTAGTACCTAAGTAATAACACGATATGCACTATTCTAAACAACATTAATTTATATTTTAATTTATTATCTTTGTTTTATTAACCACTAAATTGAGTTTAAATACATCTACCGGTTTTGAAAAATACAATTTTCTTCTTCAGCATGGTTTTTCGAAACCGGTAGATGTATTTAAACTCAATTTAGTGGTTAATAAAACAAAGATAATAAATAAAAATATGAATCTTAACCACAAAGATAATATTGCTAATTTTAAAAGTAACATTAATTTAGTAATAATTCATTCATTTAACGAATAAATGTGTTTACAATATGAGGTGTAGCAAAAATAAGCTAAAAATACCGAATAGCACTGTTATGTCATTATTATGTCATGATTATTTTAGAATTGGTATAGTTTGGGTCGGCATTCTCGGGTCAATGTAACTATTATACAATATATAATAGTTGGTACATTTTACTAGATGTGAACTTATTATTCACTATTATCAACGACAACGAAATTACTGATCTAATATATTAGTATAATATATTCCACCGTTGCTTGAAGTATACCGAAAGTGTAATTATGCACTGATAGCGAAATGTTAACAAAATAGGTTACGCTAAAGAGCATTGTACTAATTTTTATTTGCAGTCACAAAATATTTTTAATTCAAATTAAGTTTGTTTGTAAGGACATTCTAAATGACACGGTGACATCCACGAAGATACCTACTCAATGCGCGATGACGTTTTCGCCAGGCGGTCAGGTCAGGTTAACGATTCTCGTCACGCATTGCATTGTTTTTTTTTGTCATTGACTTTTGGTTGCGGCGATCAGCCCCTACTTATAATTCCCAGAAGCGAGCGTTGATTGGTTATCGGCCTTCGATTACCATAAATGCAAGCGTGGACACTTTCCGTGTTTAAATGTTCATATTAAACAGGATCCTCAATATTAGCCGCGTTTAATGTCGTTTATTTTAAGGACTTATCCTTAAAGTTAGACCTCGAAATTAAATATATTGCCGAAAAATTCAAATTGAAAATTATTAGGTTTGTTGCGGTTTTTGTTTTGTGAATTCAAACCTTATTTATATTTTGTATTAAAAGTATTATGCTGTGGTGCTATAACATGCATTTATCATTTTATGAAAATCGATTGATCTATTATATTCGGTTTTACTGTTTATTTCCCTACAAATCAGTATACTGATTTAAATACGGAAAAATAAGAGCTAATACATTTTTTGTATGAGTTCAAAACGGTAAATTAGCAGAAACTTCTCGTAAACTAAAATATGCTTTTAATTTTGGTACTGTTAAGGAACGTACTGTGGAATGGTGATTCTGAAGACTTGGACGAGAGCCTTGAAAATGAAGAAGGTGATAACGACTAACTGAAGGCATTTGTCGAAACAGAACCACACACAGCAATTCGAGAGCTTACACAAAAGTTAATCGTTAGTTATCCAACAATTTTTATGGGTACCGCTGAATGATAACCAAAAAATTTTTGTTGTGAAGTTTGTTCTGCACTGTGGGCGCTTAACCTTGTAAATGTCATGAGCCTGTTAAAATGCCAAACGTTGTATGTTACGTCTAGCTATAAGCGTATTAACACGTACTTTTAGACCTTGCAAACTTGCAGGGATTAAAGTCATATTTTTAAATCATTTTGCCACCTGTGGACGACAGGTCCCAGATGTTGATAGATAAGTCGAGACCTTAAAACCCAGTCATACCCTATGTGGTGTCTTCTATTTCAAATAGAGTTTGCAGTTAAAAGGTTAATGGGGTATGAATCCACTATACTCACACATCTTGCTAACATATTATCACTTGTTCAAGCATTTCGATTACTTCTTACGGGGTAAAGTTCTTTAACGACCAAGCTGCTGCCAAAAGTATATTTGGAGATTTTGTCAACTCCAAAACTCCAAAACTCCAAAACCTCAAAAAAATAAACTAGTAGGGGAAGTACGTAAAAAATGACATATATAAAAAAATGTTTGTTAAATAATTATTCAATGTTAGGATATGTATTTACGAATATAATGATATATCATCTGATAGACATTGTTTGTTACCGAGACTTGAAAGTGACAAAAGTTGTAACCTTAGTTTTAATAGTCATGATTATTCTGCTGTGGTACAACCTGACAAATATGCGTATGATGAAGATTGATTGAAGATAGCTTGCACCTAGTGTAATGATCTATATATATTTTTGACCAAAACCAAGGAAGACTTGGTTAAATTGATTGATCTGTGGTTAATGGGCTCATTCATCGTGCATTCTTAAGAAAATCAAGAAATTTATTTATGAACTTTGTACTAATTATGATTTTTTACTTATTTTTTAATATGTCACTTTGTCCGAATAGTGGGTATGCCATTTTGTCTATTTGGTTGGACAAACTGGATTATTTCCTCATCATCGTATTAAAAAGACATTAAAAGTTTTGTTAGTAGTTTTAAGTAATTTGATCTCATTTATTTTGATAGATAATGAAGAGCTGAATAGAAAGACTGATACTTTTGTTTAAAAAATGTTTTAAATAAAGATTTGTAACTGATTATGCAGAGGGTGTATCATTTTGTACGTACTTCCTCTAATTAATCGGCACAAATGTGTCGATTTTAAAGGTGTTTATTTCGATTAATAAATAATTTTTTAAAGAAGAACACATTATTATTGTGAAGTTGTAGTTTTTAAGAACATAGTTTTGTGATATTTTATTGCCACCCGGACAAAAATTTTTTTTCGATAAATTTGTTTTATCCGTATATTTTTCTAGTTGATACATTTAATTTGTGTTAAAAATATCACAGAACTATGTTCTGAAAAACTACAACTTTGCAATAAAAATGTGCTCTCTTTAAACAAATATATAAATTGTATTAATATTCCCAAAATTTAATAAAAAATAATTAATTCTGGCGTCTCCTATCGGATTTTACTCAAATGTGTTTGAGATTCCGTACATATAAAGTAGATTGCTTTCAAATAATAGAATGACATATGTATCAATTTGAATGTGCAAAACATTGATATTATCTTACTATGGTGCCGTAGTGTAATCGGTCAGCGCCCTTCCCCGGATAAGAAGGGTTCCAGGTTCGTGTCCGGGTGGCAATAAAAATATATTTTAGATTAATTAATTTTATTTGTATTGACACATTTAATATGTATTGAAGGTTATTTTTCTACTAAATATACAATATAAAATAAATTGTTACGTACCAGTTAACTTTAACAGTGATTATGTAAAACTTGTGTCATTGATTTATTTTGTCACAGAGTGGATAGGTGACGTGTAGCATCCAGCATCCGTATTACATCCGTCGAATTGCCGACTAGGTCTTATTGACAGTTACAGTATCGCTTGCCAATGTTTATGTTTCGTATAAATCAGATGTTTTATATACGAACGTTAAAAAAATAATTCATACTGAAAAAACGAACGAACAAGTTAATGGAACTAAATTAAAATTACAGCATTCTTTTTGTACAGTACTTTTACGACTATACGAGTATTTAAATTCAGACTAGATAGATTAAATACTTACTACGTTTATAGAATGCAATAGTTGATCTAAATTTAAATAATCAGAAAGCGTGATATTTGGTAACTCTCTATATTGGCGATTTTTGTAAAATTTTAAAAATATGTAATAATATATAATGTATGACAGAAATACATTATTATATAAACAAAACAGATACACACTTACGATTTGTCATATTTGCCCTTATCGCTATAAAAACATTACTTTGCAGGTATTAGAATCTATTAATAAAAAATGAATTATAGATTAATTAAAATGATGTATGAATCTATTTAATTAGAATAAAGTTAGGAAAGAGATCCAGGTTCGAATTTTTCGAAAAAATTGATTTTATATATATATATATCTTTCTAATAAATATATTTAAAATATCACAGACCTGTGTTCTGAATAATTACAATTCACAATAAGAATGTGTTCTCTTAATGATGAATATTCGACAAACTTATTAACCTAGCGTCATTTTACAAATGAATCATTCAATTAAAAAACATATGTATTGTAATCTGTGTTATAAAGCGACGATTATTTAACATTGTATTTAATTTGACTATTGGCTACTATTTAAAATGTTAATTGCATTTGATTAATCAAAAATGTATATTTTGTACCTTTGTTCCAAGTCATCGGCTATGATAGATTATGTACTGAATTCATTCGCCAATTTGTAACAATTGTCGAATATCCCTCAATGAAACTTTGATCTCTGAAGATGGAGAAGCGAAATATTATTATGGATTTTTACATAACAATTGGAGGGTCATAAATTCATGATCTTCAAACACTGAGCTTTCACGCTATTTGCATTCTCAGACGATCGTTATATTTCATATTTAAATTAAATTGAACTTCCCTTTTAGAACCCTATACAAACTGTAAGGTTTATGATAAAATATTTCACTACCCGGAGTTACATCTTTCTATTGAAGCCATCTAAACATCGTTCACGAACGGGTCTACACGTCATCACGAGGCAATATGGTGGCCATTCATAGAGCTGCCGTTTGTTTTTGATGCAGCAGATAAAGTGGAAAGTTTACTTAGTAAATGGAATTTTTAATGGCTTTATTCAATGGATACTTCAAAGGCAATCTTTGCTCACCTTTTATGTTGGCAAGAATGAACATTTGAATAGGGGGTTACTTTCATCATCCTAGGGTAGCGAGCTCGAGAGTTATTAAAAACATTGACAAATGTTTAAATATTATAAACATTGACAAATATTGAAATATTACAAACATTGAGAAATGTTTAAATATTATAAATATTGACAAATGTTTAAATGTTATAAACATTGACAAATGTTTAAATGTTATAAACATTGACAAATGTTTAAATGTTATAAACATTGGGAAATGTTTTAATTTTATAAACATTGACAAATGTTTAAATGTTATAAATATTGACAAATATTTAAACATTGACAAAAGTTATAAACATCGACAATGACTTACATTCACATTTAGATACTAAGTGGTCAATTGTTGTTTAAGTTCATGCTTTAATATTTGGCAGTGGAAGAATTAAAAAAATCATTGTCATAAATTGGATATAGCAATCGTGGGATATGAAACCAAAAAATTAAAATAAATATTTGAACGCTGTTTCTGTTGGTTTTTGAAAAGCCATTTGTCATTGAGAAGCGAAGTACGTAATTGGTATCATTATGGACGTATCATTTTCACGCACGTGCTTCTTTGCGTGTCCATACTAAAGTGTCGTTACCGGTACATGCCGGTGTAGTGTGTAGATATATATTTGTTCATAAATCACGTGCATATCGATCGCTATTTGAACTAGCAATAATCGGCGTTCGACGAGTTCGTTTACTCGCGGATTGGTACTAGTACACAAATTGTAAGAGCAAATCATAAAACGCTAGCAGCGTGACAAATACTGTTTGTAATATTACAAAGTGCATACTGTCCTTTCAAATTAATTTTGTTTATATTATATGTAAATACACTTACACAATTCTGTGAGAGAAATTGGAAAACTTTTGATTGATGAAAGTGAAAATTTTAATTTATTATGAAAATGGTTCAAATATAAATTTCATAGATATAATTTACATTGTAATATTATTACATTTTTTTCCTTTGCCCACAATTTGTATTACGAAAAGTGTTATTTAAAATTAAGTTTATAAATTTGATGTTATCATAATTTAAAAATACACAATATAATAAATTGAAGAGGATAACCATAGTTAAAAATAATGTTTTGTGTACAATTAAATACATATTATTTTAGATATAATTTTAAACGGTACCGTACTGTTTTTTTACGTATGCTTCATCCACCACCATAAAAAGTTACCAATGGCGGTTTTTAATGTGGTCTCTGGATACTTTATAAATTTACCTAGTACCTAGTCAAAAGATAAATGAGAATAACAATATATGGAGAGAAAATTATCACCCTGTTGTAATTTTTGAAGTATTTTTAAATGTGTTTTATTCAATTTGTTTAGCCCTTTTCAATATTTTACGTAGATACGTAGCAAAGTAATCGACTTGAAAAGTATTTCTATAAAATCAATTTTGTGGAAGAAAAACAATATAATAATTTACATTTAATAACTATTTACAAGTTACTTGCACAATTACATATTATTTGATGACAAAATATAATTTTCGGCAAAAAATAAAATCTTACCAAATTTGATGAATTGTCAGTAGAAATATTCAAAAGGAACATTTACAATTTTTAATATTAATAGGACACAGCATTATCACATTAAATCACTTTTTAGGAAAACTTAAACTGTTGTTTTGAGAATCGCGCGGCCGTTGAACATTAATTCAAATATTATTAGATAATTGATATGAATATGACGGGAAATTATTTATAGTTATAAATAAGTCCCCCGACGCAATATGTATCACACCTCCACTGGCGCTGGTCGGAACGAACAACAACGGTTCCCGCATAGACCCAATTTGACACTAAGCAAATAATCCTTTACCATAACTATCCGACGCTCCACTCTGCACCCACACACCAGATTGAGGTGAGTACCGTTGAAAGTATTTTACTAAACTTACACGTGCGTATATTTTGATATATTATTTAATTTAATTAATCAGCAACGCTCAGCTTAATTGATTCTGTTTTCCAGAAATCTTATACGTCTATGTTACAGATCTCGATTTTAAAATTACAGTAAATATTTATTTATTTATCAATAAAAGTACTCAATTTTTTTATTTTATACTTTTTCGAAACTATTTTGAGTTTTAATACAAATTAAATGTATCAATTATAAACATATACAGGAAAATGCATTTCATCGAAATTTATTAATAATAATTAATATTGTGAGTTTGCTTAAAATATTAGCGTTCGCTTATATCATATTGTAATACTAATAAAAAATAAATACTTTTCTTAGTAATGTTTACAATATAAAAATGTAATATCATAGTATAAAACCGTCATAATTTACATGTAACCCGATATGTTAATCCTACAGGGACGTCCATTTAATATATCACATAGGGGGAGGCGGGGGCCGAAGCCAGCCTAACTAAATGTAATAGGGGGGTGGAAGAGTATCAGGTTAGTATCAGTTAGTATCCGCGTGATGTTATGTATTTTTTATAAAAAGAGGGTTGCGAAACACCGTTACGTGATTTTGAGAGACGAGGTGACGAGACATCAAAAATATACAAGTCCCCAGATTCTACATAAAAAAAACTTTTTTTTAAAAATATTTCTATATACAAATTACGCATTTGTGCAAGTATTTTAGGCCAGATATTCGGCAGGTTTGGTACACTGGGTATTCAATACGTCTTGGCCGCGTCTTTTAGGCAGTTATCATCTCAATTCTGTTTCCAAACCATTTCTGTTCCTCCCCTATTTAGTCCACCCAGTCGTTAAGAACCTGTGTAATAAATACACACTCCTCATAGTTTAAAATTTTTCATCATAATTAGTGACAATTCATTTGAGTTATTGTTCATTTCAATTAATACAGTTTGACAGCATATATATGTACAAACAAAGCGATGAATTATCTCATTTAAAATGTACTACGTTCCCAAATTTTTAATTGTTTTTATCTTCTTTTTTAATTTTCTATATAATATCTCTACTGGGATTTCGAAGTAAGTTAGTATAATAAATTAATGTTCTTAATAATTAATCCTCTATCCAAAATAATATTACGTATCCCATCTATTTTTATATATTTCTATGACTTTCTGGACGTCTTGCAAGTCTTGGATGTTGTTTCTTTATGGCTATATAATGCTTGATTAAAAGCCCAGATTTGTAAGACGCCAACGGGCCAAAAAAGAACGTGTATTTTAAGTAAGGTTAAGATAAGTTAAATGTTTTCTCTTTTATATATTCAATAACAGTACGTAAATTTATATACGCAAAATCGTATTACGTCTGGCAAATATATTTAGCATCTGTCATCCAGTAATCTCATCTATGTCTCATGGTCATATCGCGTTGCACTCTATGGTCAGTTTCTTATCAATGATAGGACTGTCAAATAACGACAATATTAATGTTTTGTTCGTATTTTTCAATAATGTTTTAAGTGGATACATATATTTCAAAGTTAATACGTAAAAACACCATTTGTACAATTCCAGGGACAGCAATACAGAATGCTATATAATATCGGTTATCGCCAATTGCTTCTGTCAGTGCAAAAAGCAATCGGCGAGTTTAGTGGAAATTTAAAAAAATATGAAAATGAATTGAACATTTTCAGCCATGTCTAAAATGAAAGCAAATAAAACCTGACTATTGCGCAAATGGAATGTTTGTGGTTGTCTAAAATTATGTAATTTCTAAGGCATCGAGAAAAATAGAAAAGTAAGTTCCGGTTTTAGGTCTGTCTGTAGAAAAGTTTGGGTTTCTTTCATAGGATTACTCTAATGTTGTGAAGCTCTAGAGGATTGTATAAACGACTATCAAATTATAATTTTAAAATTAGCAATATTAAATTTGTGGTTAAAATTCATATTTTTATTTATTATCTTTGTTTTATTAACCACTTAATTGAGTTTAATTAATTTAATTAAGTAACGATTTGAGTTGGTACTAAAATTTTTTTTTTTTTAAATAGAATATTTAAAAATACATTCTGATAAAGAAACAATAATATATGCTTTAGTTAGTTATGACATCCTGAAGAAGAAAATGGTATTTTTCGAAACCGGTAGATGTATTTAAACTCAATTAAGTGGTTAATAAAACAAAGATAATAAATAAAGACTATCAAATTGTGAGGAATTTGTTTTAACTCGTCAATAACAGTAACATAAAATATGATTTCTATTTACCAAAATTACAACAATAAAATGATCTCTCGGTACCAGGATGAATTGTGATTAATATTGTCTAAGTAATTTAACATGTAATTAGGAATAGAGCGGAGTATTATTAAATGCATTATATTTTAATACATCAAACGGCTCGTGTAACTTACTGTCAAGCGAACGATGGGTTGGCCGTTCGCGTGTATGAGATATGTGTCAAGCGAAACGCATGCCCATACCATCGCAGTTATATTTGTCGGTCCGCATAGACAAATTAAATCGGGCGGTATAATGAATGCTAAACAGCTAAACGCTTCATTAATAGTGGGAAGGGAGATTGTTTTCACTTGCGATTCATTACTAGTTTAAGAGTTATTAGATTATTGTCAATGCCCAAATGTTCCAGATGTAAAATATTTAATTCGGTTGGGATTTTTCATAATCCGAAGAGTCAGAATTTAACCGTTGTTAATATCGACTACTTAGTATCGATTCGGTGAAATTACAAAAAATTAAAAAAGCTTTTTTTTTGTATTATTTCGTGCAAAGAATTTATTTAAGGTGTATGATCGCCCGACGTTTGATCTCCCGACGGTTGTTCCTTCTGACAGTTGATCTCTCGGACACTTGTTCTCTCGGACAGTTGATCCCTCCCCAAAAACTTATTCAAGTACCTATTTATATTCGTAAATACCAGCATCCATGAATGTGAATAGGGTGGGAGAAAATTAATAAAAATATCACTCACGTAGAAGCTTTCGGGGTCAATTGGCAGAGGGATAAACTGTCCGAGGGATCAAGTGTCCGAGGGAACAACTGTCGGAGGGAATAATTGTCGGGGGAACAAATGTCAGTGCACCCCTATATTTCATTCTTAAAATAAAAATATCTCTTACAAATCTTTGTATGTTTTTGGAGTTACATAGAGTGGATACTTAGAAGTCGATATGTCATCAACTATATACAAAAATCACTATCTAACCCACAAGAAACGCCAGTTGCATGTATATTATATATACCTACATATATATGTTATATTTAAGGTTTTCACGGCTAAAACATAACGAATTATTTTCTGGGGAAACCCGCGTCAAATAGTCCCGAGAAAGACTTTTACACTCCTGACGTTTCGAGTAAATGACATTACTCATTTTCAATGGCCTTTTATACTGAATCCTGCCCTAAACTGACGATTAAACTCGACCGTTCGAAACAAAAGCCTAAATGAAAGTGAGTCAAATCTTAGTACTTAATAATATTAGTTGACTTCACTAAATGTAATGGTAACAAAATATTTGTTTAAACAATAACTAAACCGGATTTATGCATGCGTAATTACCTTGCTAAGTGGTTCTTTGATCATTATACGGGGAGTTTGTTAGTTTATTATTAATGATATATTTTATTGGATGGTTGTATTTTTGTGGATGGATGTATCTAAAATATTTGTACATGTGTGTAAGATTCTTATGGAGTCGTTTCGACTGTTTATGTGATGTTTATGTTTGAAAATTTCTATTGCTTCTCTATATATATGGAATGATTATAAGTTAAGGTTAAATTATGGTGTGCACATTATCGAAATCTATTGTATGACCCTCGGTCAGAACATGCTACTCTAATGATGACGTAATCTTTTTATTTTTAACAGCTGCCGTATGTTCAGCTATCCGCGATGAGATCTTCCGATTTTTTGAACGGCCGATATATATTTTGTCACATGAAGAGCAGGGAATTTTATACAATCCGTATGATTTCAGAGATATTTTGTCTTTGGTGGTTCTTAATAATGACGATATTTTATTTTCTGTTATAAAAATAGTTTTAATATTTATTTTCTTGAAGAGACGACTTAATTTGTCAGTTGTTCCTTTGATATATGGCAGAAAAGCTATGGATATGGGTGGTAATTTAGGAATATTCTTATTTTTGTATTAAAACCATTATAGATTAATGCGTTTTTTAATTGGAATAGTTCATTTTTTATGTTTTCTTTAACTGACAATCTTTTTGAGCATGTAACAAGAGTGTTTATAACTGTGATAAATCTTGGTATTCTATCCTCTGCTTAGTGTTTTGTTGTATCGTGATAGGATGATTGTAAAATAAACTCGGCCTTCCTTATAACAATTATAGGTTTGTTAAAACACTATTAATACATATATTGATACAAGATATACATTATAAAAATAGTATTTACTAGTGGAAGTCGCTTACATGAAAGAGAGCTCTTCCCACTAGGGCGGCGACGTTCGCCTTCCCACCCAATCATACTCACACTCTTATGGTGGGCACACCACACACACACACATTTACACAAACAAGTGACAGTTATCACAATGACCGATGATAATTGAGCTGGACTGTGATTAGATTTTGCATTGAGGTATATGTTAGTGTGTGCAGGTTTTCGATGACCGAGGGTGCCATTTTTTTTAACGAGAACATCAAAAAAAGACAAACTACTATTTTCTTCATTTTCGATTGTGAACTTTATATATTTATGTATGTTATTTAAATAACATAGAAAGTTATTTAGTTGTTTGATACCGTGTGACCAAATTACAAATATATCATCAACGAATCTGCGTTATTCGGGTGGCTTTAACGGAGCATTTACAGGGATATTAATTTCCAAAAATATCATGAATATATTTGCAATAGCTGGAAAAAGAGATGAGCCCATCGGGCCCACCTCAATTTGTTTATATATTTTATCATAAAACTGAAAATAAGTATTTTTAAGATAATTATATCTTTATGTATCTTGGTGAAAATAGAAACTACATAAAAACCAAAGAAGAATATCATTTTTGTTTATTTTTATATCAGAAATAGTGTTTATAAAGTGTACTGCATTTTTAACATATGAATCGGATTTTTCCACGTGAGCTTGCAATTATTTGGCAATATATTTTGTGGTGACCCAAATGAACTGACTATAGATCTTAATGGTGCATCTATTTTATGAATTTTGGGAAGATCGTACAATTTAGGAACACGTGACGATTTTTTGCAAGGTTGCTTTTTAAGTTCAGAATCTAATTTAGTAAACATTATTTTAGATTTAGTTGTTTTCTATAAATAGGTAGTAGGATCGCTTTTATTTTCTTTATATATCGGATCTAGTAAGATTGGAAATATAATCACTAGAATTCATTTGACAGTCGCGTTTCCCTTGTCGTGTCTTATTTTTGTAATAGTTACTTAAATTCAATAAATATTATTATTTAAGAATAATATGTAATAAGTTTTCTTTTAAACTTCTCGTCTCCAATATAGATAATTATTTAAATTTTAGACCAATTTTACAATAATTATAAAATTTATAGAAAATTATTTACAATACGAATTAAATTAATCAATCAGAAAGATTTGGTTGCTTTAGGATTCGAACCCGGAATCCGGGGAAAACTTCACAACAAAAATGTGTTTTCATTAAAACTAATAAAAAAATTATTCATTTCGAGCGAGAGCTTATTGGAAGAAGGATATCTTTGAACCACATCCCCTAAAATTGTTGTTTGAATGAAATGGTGCGGAAACAATTGGAGTTTCGGCGAAGAAACGATAAATAAATAAAGGCATCGTCAGCGTTGCTCGAGACACTCGACTTGCTCTGAAATGTGTTACATATTGAAGACTCCCTTCGAGCATATCTAATACGGAGACTATAGACTTTAAATATCGTTACCGAAACCTCTTCATGACTCTAATGCTTTAATAATGTGCGACTACCTTTATGAAAATTAATTAAAATTAAAAAATTTCTCTTTTTTTTATACAATGTGCAAAAGAACCGAACGATGAAGATATACTTATCTTGTTATTAATTTATATAACAAATGTACTTTATAATATAACATTTATATATAATAGAGATGTATTCATAAGTATATAAAAGTTATATTAAAAAGTGTATTTTGTATATAAATTAATAACAAAATAAGTATATCTTCAGTACAGTAAATAGAGATGTATTTATTTTTAAGTAGATTTATTTAAAAATCAGCCTGGCGTAGAGGTGAGGTATGCTGTCACGGAGCCAAGACAATAATTGTATGAACAATATATATAAATATTTATAAAATAAAACTAACCTAATAAATCTGGGTGCAATAATAATAAATGATAAAAATCACAAAAAATCAAGAAACAATACCGTGTATCTTTTTGAGAATGAGACTGTTCTAAAGACAAGATCTTTATATTTCATCATGAAAGATATCCTCTAAGGCAAGTGAAGCAGTACAGGTCACTGCTAAGACAATGAACATAGATTTATTTTTAACTTTTAGTGATCGATAATATGGTACTATATTACACTGAAATGTATTAAATTAATCTACTCTATAAATAAATTATCTCTTTGTCTTCTGTTGTTTTCTCGATACTCTGATATAATTTTTTGTTATAATTTATTGGTTCTGTTACCAAAATAGTTTTTGAAATTTTAGTTTTATATTTTTAAATGTTAGATATTTATGCATTATTATTATATAAATATGTTTTTAAGAATCAAATCAAATTATTATCACCAAAAAAATTTTATAAACCTTAAAATAAAGGCGAGATAATAAAAACAGAAAATGATTTCAGCGAAATAAATAAATATTAAAGTTTATATTTAAAAAAAATTAATTGTCAATTTATTATGTATCAGAGATCTCTTAATACTGAACGTGTTTTTAACAAATTTATTTTATACTGTTCGTTCAATGTTTTCGCACCCAATTTGTCTTTGTTCAGTCACTTTTTTCCCAAAACATTTTCTTAACCTCGTTTTCTCCCATTCCGTTAACGATGTTCTCTTTTATGTTCGCTGAACCCCGGACCGATCAATTTTCGTATTTTAAAATAACTACGTTTATAAATACTACCATAATCCCCTTTAAGATATTTTTTACATCTTTTTGTGAATATTTCTTTCACTTGGGGATCATTTAAATTGTTCTTTCATAAATTTAACCCATTTTTGATCATTATTAGCATAGAAACAATAACACTTACTTCACTTAGTTTTACAGAAACCGTCAAATACATTTTCCCACGCGAATTAATTCACACATCTTTCCGCTTGAATTTACTTTTCCATTTGAATTCATCTCACAAATTTTGCCTCAATCTATTCTACTATCGGAATTTCTCCCGAGTTCTCTATTCCTACACCACTCGATGTTACTATTTGAATATATCTAATGCAGAATATACGACCAATTCACGCCCTAAATCAGAATCCTACATCTGAATAAAGATCAATATAGCCTTAAAAACAACCATCTCTATTGAATCCAAGTATTATTAGTTAGCAAAAACATTGTACAGATATTTCAAAAAAATTTGTACGTATGAGACAGGACTCGTAAGTCTATTATATTTTGAAGTGAACCCATTTGAAGAGTTTTATTCCGTGATGAAATTCTTCTGAATTGGGCGGAGGGGTAGCATTGAATGCCCTCCGCGTTCTACAGACCTCGCGCCACTGGACTTTTTATTATAAGGGTATCTACATTCACAATAAGGTGCAAAACCGGTAGTAATTAAAGAATTATAAGCAGCTGTTGAGGTAGAGTACGCCTAAATACAATTTGAAATGATTAGCGATGTTTGCAATTCCATTCAGATCTGAGTGGTTATTTATTATATATATTACAATGTATATTGTTAATTAACAATAAATAAATAGATTCCAGATGAACGATAATTTTGAAAGCTAAATTATAAATATGATATATAATATTTAGTTAGTTAGGCTTCCGATCCGTTTAGATTAAAGGGGACGAATAAAAATATTTATAATAGGTATACCAAACACTATCAGCAAAATTTTATATACTTAGGGATAAAAAAAATTAATAGCCCTCCTACACAAATTAAAGAAATAAAATATATAAAAGAGCTTAGAAAGAAATTAAATGAACACTTCAGAAGCATATAATTAGAAAATAAATAATATTATAGAACACTTCAGAAGCACACAAATGGATAATAAATAATTATATACTACAAATGTATAACTATCTATATAAAATTATTACAGTGTAACTTCTTCTCCAAGCACAAGAGCTAGACTCTTTTTTGGAGAGGTAAGCGAATAAAAAACATGTAATTTTAATAATGTAAAATACTTAATTCATATTATTAAAAAAAAAAATGTTAAATAAAATAAACTGTAAAATTGGATGTTTGATTTATTAAATAAGAAATTAATTCATTTAAAAAAATGGATTGTATTCCATTAATATTTTCGCCTACGAAATGCTCGATACTTCCAATGTGATCGTTGTAAATAGTTACTTGGATGATCATTATCTAATTAAACCAAACTTCCTTCCCAAAGAGGCTTGATCAAATATCTATATTTCACAAACCAGTGTACACATAATTATAATTGTAGATAATTCAGAAAATAATATGTGGTTGTATGTACGAGTATAATAAAAAAAGGGATACACTAATTAAATGTATCAACTAGAAAGATATACAGTAAATATACATTTTTGACAAATTTTAAACTTATATTATATAGTCTTTCCAGTTGATACATCAATTATTCAATTTTTAAAAGCAATGAATATACGTACTTTTTAAGTACCGGAATTTTTTTTAAACGCAACATCATTTTTATAACTCTTTACTTTCTTCGGACGCTACACAACACTACTTCTCAACATAGTCGCCACCATTATTAAGGTACTTGTCATAACGGGGCACCGATTTTTATATAACAGAACGACGCCACCAGGGATGAAATCCATGTCTTTACTCCGTCTTTGAGCTAATCATCGTCATCAAAACGCTTGCCACCAAGGAACCGCTTCAGATGAAGGAAAATATGGAAATCACTTGGCGCCAAATCAATACAACACAGGACACACTTAGCGATGAATGTCACCTGGTTTCATGTTTCGTGCATTCAAGAAATGAATCACGGACCGTATCTCACAGTCGGCGAGCTGATCTATTGTCTTGAATATTTCAACCACTCACTACAAGATGGCCACACTATGTGAATGTCTCTAACGTTGCATGTGGTGACTCAACAGATTAAGGAAACCATTGCGCATTCGCAACATCGCAACTGCAGCGCTACACCGGGAATATCCGGAAATAGTACTTAAAGAACGCGCCTTGCATCTTCAACTTTGTTAATCACCCAATCGAGGTCACATTTTGAGCACGTTTCGAATTGGTTTAGATTCAATTCAAATATTTCCTTTTATTTCGACCTTTAATAACTCTTATTTTAAACTTTGCACTACATGCACTTACAAATATATGTTGTCAGTTAAGACAGTGATTTGAAATACAATTAAATTTTTGATTATTAACTTACTTTCTTAATATTTATTTAAACTTATGTTGGTAACAACGAGATATAAGTAAGTATACGTATTTAAAACAAGTTTTTAGACATTTTTTACTTTATTCTTTCCAGAATAATTTATTCACGTATCATAGGGATCATCAGGAAGATTAATGATAATAAAGAACTAATAAATTCTATAAAAAATACCCTTAAACTTATAATATGTTTACATCGCTATTGCTATTTTATTATATGCTAGAATTTTTATTAATATACACTTCACTTCTCTGCACAAGCATATTCTTTTAAGAAAAGTATAGCATGATTTTTTATTGTATTGTATCATTGTATTTATATCAGATTAATAAATAAATAAAATAACATAATAAAGTATTAAATATAATTTCCTAGTAAAATATTTCTTGTAAGTTGTTAGGTTATTTTTTCTTTCTGGCTCGGCTTCATGTTCAGGGGGGAGGCATCTAGTTATTACTGGTTATTTTTTAAATATTGACAAGTCAAATGGTTATGAAATGAAAGAATATTTTTCTTATATGGAAGATTATTATCTATATTTTATGATACTTGCATGTGTTAAAAGTGGAAAATGAGCATTTTACTTTAATACTTATTGATAAGGCTATTCAAAAATAATTACAATTAAATTAATATTACATATTTGTGTTCATCATGCCAACATAAAGTTCTCTACCAAGTTGTCTATGTTGACGCTTGTCTGATGCAGATTATTCAGGTCCCTCACATAAGGGATTACCTCTTAGGATGGTCCTGGATCCTGGACGGGAAGTGTGGCCAGCTCCTTGTGGTGCCAGCGTAGGGTGACAGAGTTCAGGCTTGTAGTTTATTGACCACAAGACGATGCCCAATTATCCAGGCAAACCGGGACTCTGGATACGATGTTCTTATGGAATAACGACAGTCTGTTCTCGCTACACTAAATTATATTGATCAACTTTTTATAGATTTTTAATACTTTCAGATCAACGATTAAACGCAGAGTACATCACAGTCAAAGCTTAAACTCAAGACGCACAGTTTAAATTTTCTCCGGAATTACAATCTATAAAGCGCTTGCTTAATATTTCAGAGACGATATAGATTTTATTTTCTAATTGAAAATAAAATCTCGTCCTTTGTGGAGCCAGTTCTCCCGATCGAGATTCTGTCCAGACTGGCCCGCCTAAGGTGATTCATCCCTTATGGTGCATTTTGCCGACGTGACTTTAGTCACGTATGCCGAATTCTTTATTGCTGTACCCATGCTGTGTCGGTCCATCTGCGTCTAACAATACTTGGTTTTATTAGCCTCCGTCCCTTACTTCGACTAAGTGCTTTTATATCCTTGAACAAAATATTATTTTGGGTAATTTCGCATTCTAACAAAGTTTACCATAATGGTTTGTGCGTTTGTCAAATGATATTCCAATTTAGTAGTACTGCCGACTCTTCAAATTATTGTATTATTACCTCCGTTACTTCATAGTCAATAATTCATTACTCGAGTGATAGATGCCCATGTATATCTTAGTTTAAAACTATAATTATATCAAATAATGGTTAATTTTGACTATATCTTATTAGGCAGGTTCTTACTTCCTACATTTTATATCTCTTTTTCATACGGCGTCTCCTGTCCAGGCAAACAATTTAAAGATAAATGATAATAGGAAGTCATTTTCCCAACCTGCTAACAACTCCACTATCCAGTCTACCATAGTCCTAATCTGGATAATTGCTCAATCATATTATTTCCTCCGCAAGGTTTCTCTCTCGCGATAAGTGAATAAGCATATTCGTCAGTGTTTCGGGGATTTACGAATTTTCCCGCTTCCGGGGCAGCATCTGCTTAGCGTGAGCAGCCTCCGCCGTCGCCCTGAGTAGCATCTACCCGCGCCTTGAGCAGCATCTGTCCTCGCCCTGAGCAGCCTACGAGGCGGATCGCGAAAGCTTCATTTAACATGCATTGAAAAGCACTCAACTGAAATAATCGGATTTCGTTATGTTTCAGCTTTGAATAATCTGAAGTCACCTTGCAGACAATGCAGTGAGAAACATTCGCGACGCAATCACCTGAATTCACTATCGCATTTCAAACTTTTTTCTATGAACTTGGTTCAAAGTTTAGGTCTCACCCGGAATATAAAAATATACGTAATAAAGTAAAAATAACGTATTTACAACTCATTGTCGTTCTCTATAAACTGTAATATAATTCTCTTCTTTATATCTAATATATTGTATTTTATTATTTCAAATATAATTTAACTTTATATTCTTTAATACGCTATTATGGTCGATTTTCACCGAAATCTTATATATAACATCAAAATCTATCATTTTTTCCTCTTATATCAGTATTGACATATAGTGGTCTCAATCAGATAAGACACGGCTTGTAATGCACCTCCACAAAGCTCAGATCTGAGTCGTCCTCACAGCTGACACAGCAGGGTCCCTCCAGATGGATGTAATGCTTCCATCCACCGCTCTAATACTCTTTCAGATCAGTTTCATCCGAAATTAGTACCAGGATTATTTTCTTTTCTATGCTATATTATATTGACGCTTAATGTAAAATTAATTGAAAGAATAATTTATATGTATTTTATTTATTATCTTTGTTTTATTAACCACTTAATTAAGTTTAAATACATCTATCGGTTTCAAAAAATACCATTTTCTTCTTCAGGATGTCATAACTAACTAAAACATATATTATTGTTTTTTACCAGAATCTATTTTAAGAAAATCTATTTAAAAATAAAATTTTTAGTACCTAACTCAAATTACTTAATACAAATTTACTCGAATAATTTTTAGGAAAATTTTTTAGAATGGGACTCGTAGTTAAATTTAGTTGGTTGTTTATAATTTTTTGATTAGTTTTACACGCTTTATTTATCTCCAACGATTCCAAATTATTTAATTTGTGACCAACACCGTTTATATGCAAAATTACAATTTTTTATCAAAACCATGACCATTTTCTATCAAAGGATTAGCAAATTCTGAAAACCCACTATTGTTCAAACATCTCAAATGCTCCCTTACTCTTATATTAAAATTTATACCCGTTTTACCAATATAGAATGCGGCACAATCCTTGCAACTATGTTTGGTGTCTATGAACTTCAAACAAACACGATCGGATCTCATATCTTAATAATGACTCCACCAAATAAAAATAAATTATTCGCAAAACCGGCTTTGGGATTACGTAATGAATTTTGTAGAATCTTATTTATTTGCAAATTTCATTGAAAGTGTTCATCAATAATTGAACGAAGGTATTTATGCGACTTAACAAATTCAACCGAAGTGCATTCACAATTGCTTATAATATCATTATGATGTGCAGTCAAAGGTATGCGTAATTATATTTGGTTTAATTATATTAATCTAAAGTGAATAAGTTCTCAAAAAAATAATTGCTTGTATTAAGTAACTTAGTCGTTATAGTAAACATGGCATATGTTGTCGATTGATTAAAACAGAAAATAATATTAAAAGAAGTCGGAGTCTACCAATTTTTGACGACCCCTTTCCGAATTTACCTAAAATACCATAACTCCTCGACTCTTGACTCCAACTCTAATTTCGGCTCCACAGCCCTGGTACATACTATAAATGTCTGAATTTGGTTGGATTGTCAACGTAAATTAATATAATAATAATAATGTGTTTTACTCATATGATATTCACAGACAATAATAATAGTATATACCTACCCATGTAGATTTTGCGTGTTTGAAAAATTCTTAATAAAAAATTTACGCCTGTAATGTAGGCAATGTGTACATCTACGATGATATATAATGCAATCTGTTACTGAAACGCGGCAATATTTGGATTAAAGGAGTTAACAGGCTTGTTAAATTAATCTATTGACGTTTTGTCCTTATGTGGATTGTAAATATTTGCGATCTATTTAATTGTTTCATCGTAAATATTAATTGTGAAATTCTCGATAAAATAAATTACATATCTGATATCGGTTGTACCGCTGATTTGTTTAGCCGGCATCGTGATGGTGATACTAAAACGGGGCCTGAAAAGTCAGCTACAACGAAAACCGACCCGCAGCACGCTCCAAAAAAAATAGTTACTGATGGTAATGTAAACCTACTATTATAATTCCGTGTTTTGCATACACGGCACTGATTATTATCAGATTCCGTAGCGATGAAATATCAAAGGGATCGAATCCAAATTATTTTAGTTATTTCTTGGAGAGAAAATGAGTTTTTTATTTAATGTTTCCATCATTATAATTTTTTAGTCGTGTAAAAACTTTTTGGAAACCCATCAATCTCCATATCTTTTTGGTAACATTGCAGTGTTGCTGTAAGGTGATTTAAATTAATATTTAAAATAATAAAGTATTATAAATTGTAAGCAGGTACCTATGTATTAATTATAAATATTTTATTTGATGTTGGATATTAAAAAGCGTTTATAATGTTTCGTTAATTTAGAAGATAATCCAACAATATTGATAGAATGGTAAATCGTTACGCGCAAAAAAGTTGATGTTTTTTACCACGAAGACCGTTCTGTCCCAGGACGGGGTTCACACTAGTAAATTAATAAAATAATACAAATTACTTTAATATAATTTGTTTTTATACATTTTTTCTGTAAATCGTAGAAAAAATACCTATAATAATACTCGATCTCTTTTACAATTTAAAATTCTCTTTTTGGTTCGTATTCCTAATAATACATATTTTTATAAGTGGGGTAATGTGTTGAAATAAAAATAAATTATTTTCATTTTCGTCACGTGGGTAACGTTTCGTTTATTAAATAGTCATTTCTTTAATAATTAAGACTTAATATTTCCTTACATTAATTAAATATATTTTCATGAAAATGGGTAGAACAATTGTTTATCTATGAAAGAATGGAAGGATTTACGAATAAAAATTTGGATACAATATGTTTGGCCTCAAATTTGGCACATTCTTTTTCTTACAACATTATTTGAAAACTGTGAGGTGAGACATTGGCGAACATCACATTTATCTTGAACGCCAAGACACTTCATCTTTTCAAGTCAAGTTGTACCATATATTGTACGTTTCAACGTCACACCATTGTTCAATTTATTCAGTATGAACCGAAAATCTCTAAATAAATTACGGATTATAAAATTTCATAATAAATCCCGCACAAAATACAAGTCTCTTGAATATAAAACACTATTTAACTCTGCATCATCTAAATCATAGAAATAAATGACAAATAGAAAGAATTTTTTGCGACTACAAAAATTGTTTTTTAAGAACTTATTTGTATACAAAACAATATTCCGAACACATATTGCAAACTATTTATTTATCACCGTTCAGATATGGAAAACATAAACGGTCTACGTAGCTGATTAATTATATTTAGCTGGTTAATTTAATCATTTATACAAAATAATAAAAAAACATTATAAATGATTAGATTTTTTCACAACATAAATTAAATTCATAAACAGGTACCTTAAAAACATTCTGAAAACACTAATCTATAATGGATCATGATATTATCACAGAATTAACAAGGTGTTTAAAGTATGTAAACTTGAGTTGTTGAAAACTTCCAGGATACTATTTATTTTCTATTAAGGTTTAGAAAACTAAGAAGACTAAATCATTCGATTAAGAAATTTTTATTTTTTGGTGTGATGCAACAATTTGAAAAATATAACATTAATTTTGTTAATATGATATTATTGTAGAAAATAAAAGAAAACAGCACGCTTACGCTCATATCATAAGACTTCTTTAACAGTATTCAAATACTAATAAAAATACTCGTCTGTACGTAGGAATACCTACCTAATAAGTGACGAATAACAGTTTTTTCTCTAGAAAAATTCAACCAGTTTACATCGATCAGCTTTATCACAATTATACAGTTAGGTCATCAAAATGAAAGTCGTCTGCATTTAATTTAAGCACACATAAAAATAATATTTTTTATTATTTATTAATTTATTATTTGTGTAGGAACCAATATATTAAGAGTTTATAAATTTAGCACATAATTTCAATTCACATTTCATCAACAAAAGTAAAAAAAAAAAAAAAAATATTATTGAGTATCTTTACAATATTTCGTTGAATATAAACAACGGCTTAAAAAATGACAAATTATATAATATGTATACTCTATTACAACACGTATAAAAGTTCTGGCTTACAAGCAATCGTACAATTCCATACACACATTAATATGGATAAATGTTTTGAAATAGATATTCAAAAGACCACAAATTCTTTAAACAATTGTAAATAATTTTTTAATTTTCTATACATTTTCTAAAAATTTCATTTTTAGATTTGAAGATTAAATTGTTCATTTCAATTCCTGTTTGAGATAATATACTTGTAAATTTTTTTATCTTACTCACGATTACATACAAACACACATGTACAATTTTACAAAGTTAAGTATGTATGTTTCATTTTTCTAATTTACATGTTTCTTTCCTCTTCGTATTTGGAAGATAAATGACACATCACGTTGGGTATTCTCAATCTATTTAAGAGTAAGAATAAACGATGTGAGAATAAAATATTTTTTAAAATAACATAAAAGCTATATATTTTTATAAATAACATAAGCTAAGTCTCTGTGGCATTTTCGTATTTTGCAAATTCTTGTTTAATTATTTTTTCTGTTTATTGCAATTGTTATTTGGTCTTCAACTTTAATATATAATATAATTAAATTGACTAATTACAAAAAAAATACTCTCCAAACAATAAAAATAATATTTATTAATCAGCAACGAAATTAGGAATGTACATAATAATTTCCATAAAATATAATTCTAGTATACGGTTTTATTTATTCGTCCGTTATTGTATATAATTTTATATCAGTTTTAAAGTAGTTCACAAAATTAAACTACTAATTGTCTTAATATCAATTCCATAACAGTTGGGTATTACGAGTATGTGCATTTCGTAATGTTCCCTAATAATACAATTATTTTGATTCGTTTTCTTATATGTACATTATTTGAAAAGCATTTTTAATTAATATTTTTTGAACAAAAATATTTACAGTATACCTTTAAAATTAAAAATAATTTAATACCTATATAAACACATTTTGATGGATGTGTATCACATAGACACATAGTTTTTTTTTTTTTTTTTTACATATTTAGCTTTATTATTCAGTGATTCACAACGTTCAATTTTGGATAAGTATTACCTAACATTTAATGTTTTTACGGTTTAAAAATTTAGAGTTACAAGAAAAACAGTCTTCAAAATCAACGAAATGTTAAAATTCTTAAAGATGATATTATAAATCAAATCATACAGATATTTCTTGTATTTGAACCCTTTTTTTCATGATACCCGTAGTTGGGTTAGGATTAGTCTGCCTAAGAATTCCAGGGGCGGGGGCGCCCCCTTTTGGAGGGGGAGGAGCTTCAGGGATGGAAGGACTTCTGTCTATACCAGTTCCGACATCACAAGTCGTCGGGTCTGATTGGTTGCCCACGCTTACTGTATTCTCTTTACCCTTAAAGGCGCTTTCGTCGGAACACGAACTGCTCGCCAGGTCTTCCTCGCAGGGTCCGTCAGGCCCGAACGTCGTCTGCTTACCCTCGCCCTGGCCGGAATTGGAGAACTTCACCTGTGTAGAACTGTCCGCCACTTTCACCGGCTCCCCGAACGTGGTTGTTCGCGAATGTCGATCGTGGACGCTCGTTATACTCAGTCTGCTCCCATTTTCGTGGAAACTGCTCGTCTGGTTCTCCAAACTTCTTATGCCCTGATTATTGATGCGCTGAATATCCGGTTTTTGAGTATCTATTTTAACGATACTACTCCCGTTGTCGCATCGTTTGGACGGAGAATTCCTGAATTCTTGCATCGGAATTTCGACCGTATCGGGTACCGAGCACAGCGTAATGTCCGCTAAGCTCCTTTTCTCGTACTGTGCGGCGAGATTTTTTTCGTCATAGCAGCTGTATTCACCGAAAGCGGTTTTTCCGCAGTCTGACGGAAATGTTCGCAAGTCATACTTGGAACCTGACTTCATTTGATACGTCGAAGCTTTGCAGTCGAAATTGTACCCACTTTTATTTCCTTCGTAACTTTGTCCTTGCGTTTCAAAGTTGAGAGTTTTGGTGTCGTAATTCTCTCCCCCCGAGGAAGTGCTGCAGCTGCCGGCTTCCGCCAGTTCTTCTTTCTTCTTGTCACCAAAACTTCCGTTGTTCCTATCTCTTTGATGGTAAATACCGGCAAAAATTAAAATGTTTAACAGAAGTAGAAAGCAACCCACGGCTATAGTGACGGTCAAAGCGGTAGTGTAGCTTTGATAATGGCTGGAGGCGAGTTTCCGCAGGAGATTATTGTTGTCTTTGTGGATGTTCCTATTAGAGATAGTGGTGTTGGGGGGACAGTCCGTGGTGGGGGCTAGGACCGGCTGCTGCGGTGCGGCGGGCGGTGCCGCGGGCGCGGGGGCCGCGGTGGCGGGCCGCGCTGGGGGCACGGATGGCGCCACCAGATGTGGCAAGTTGGGCCTCTGCATGGATTGAGGCCGAACAGATCCTGGAAATCGACATATTTATAAACGATACTATCATGTTATCAAAAAAAAAAAATCAAAAACCCTTAGAATGTTATATTATTTTTCACAACAAAATATTTAACAGAAATATTTTGCTAATATAGAATTAATTTTATTATTTTTTTGTCATAGTTTTCATTTACAATTGAATCGTAAAAATGGTGCCATACTTCCAAATAATTAATTTCACCTCTGCACCATCGCCTTTTTTTCGAATTCTGTTAAATTTGTAAATTATCTTTTGAAAACAGAAATATATTTAAAAAATTAAAATTTATTATTAATTGTATTATTTTAAAGTAGTTATTTGTTAGGTAGTATTTCAACTGTGATTATAATTAATATAACTTCCAAATTATTATTGTTATAACAATAAACACTTAAAATTAACTTTATATATGCAGGATAATAAAAGAAATAAACGAAGATAAATCAATACATGGAAGACAAATCCTATGGTTCGTAACTACAATAACAAGTAAAACAACACAGCAAATTATCCCAAGAAAATAATACAAATACTCAAAGAATAATAGCAAAATAAACAATGTTAGGTCAACAAGTCACCTGTTACATCAGCATAAAAATGAAACCCAGATGCTCGTTGAATATAAAATTAGATTAGTAATAGACAAAACAAGCTTTAAACTAAAAAAATAACATATATCACAAATAAATAGAAAGACGAAAGAGCAATTCATCAAAAACCTACATCTAGACCATAGCATTGTACAAATGTGAAACCTGGACTATTAACCATACAGAGAGAGAAATAGTTTAAAAGCCTTCGAGATGTGGTACTGGAGAAGAATGAAAGAGATTTAATTTTTTCTTATAAAAAAATAGAGATGCGTAGACAGAATATATGTCACATTAATATTCGTATTATTTTGAAACTAAGCTAAACGCTTGTATTATGAAAATAGGACTAATAGGCGAGTATTGTAACCACTAGAGTATAAGCGCGTCATATGATGAGGTTATGAAGAGAGTAGAAGAAGAGACACCATTGTAAATAGAATAGCCTGATAGATCGATCAAATTCTTAGATACAATGCATACCTCAGAAATGTAATTATGGAAGAAGACAGAGAGGAAGGTCCAGATTAAAATACATTAACCAAATGATGCCATGACACCTATAGACAACTGAATGGTAACCGAGACATAGACGCATGGCGAGAATTGCACGCACAAAGATAAAATACAACATAATTATTTAATATCAAAGAAAAAAATATCACAAAACTTTTTTCCGAATACAATTATTATAAGATTAAGCTATTGGTATCAAATATGATGTCCTATACAGCATTTAATTTCGACAGCGGGAAACTAACGCTAAGGGGCTAAAGCTCAAATTTGTGCAAAAAGTCCTCAGTGCCGGTTATGTGATCAGTAGTAACTTTTTACTATAGTAATTTTTTTTTCTTTGCAAAAACGGGTTGTTTGATCGTTAGTAAAAAAATATTTACTTCTCGTAGTAATTTTTACTTCCCGTAGTAAACTCATTTTACTGTGCGATATCCGATAGTAAAAACAAAAATCGATAGTTAAATATGGCGGACTTTTCACAGCTGTTTTAAAAGTCATCTGACACAATGATACTTTGAAAGTTGCAGTATACGAAAATTAATCATTCAATATCCCGATATTTTAGTGATGACAGTTCGTCCGATGATGATCTCGTTGTAGTACGAAAAAAAATCACCACCAAAGTGATCGATTTCTATCGCGTAGGTGAAAACATCCATCACACAACCAGCCCTAAGTCGTTCATGTTGTACATACTTATATATGGCGCGGGATATTATTGATTTATAAATCCAGAGAATCAAGAATCTATTGTGATGCACTCATAGATTTCCGAATCCCATGAGGCCGCTGAAGAAGAAGGATCCCAAGAGATTTTAACCCTCCCCAAAGCATGCAGTAACACAGGTGTACCGCTCTAATTCAATCTGTAATATTTCGGTAAATATACGCAACATACACTTCATATTTTAGTTAATTTGAAGAAAAATATGTACGCTCAGAAACGACTTGTGAAAAATTAATTATCTAAGACAAATCCTACAAAAATAATTTATTTTATTTGTGGCAAAACAGAAAGAAATCTATATTTTTTATTTATTATCTTTGTTTTATTAACCACTAAAATGAGTTTAAATACATCTACCGGTTTCGAAAAATACCATTTTCTTCTTCAGGATGTCATAACTAACTAAAACATATATTGTTTCTTTGACAGAATCTATTTTTAAAAGAATTTTTTTTTTTTTTAGTACCTAACTCAAATTATTACTTAATGCAAATTTATTCGAATAATTTTTAGGAATTTTTTATGACATCCTGTTTAAACTCATTTTAGTGGTTAATAAAACAAAAATAATAAATAAAAATATGAATCTTAACCACAAAGATAACATTGCTGATTTTAAAAGTATACAGAAAGAAATCATCTATCAATTTCAAAACAATAACAAACATCGAATATAATGGTGTCTCTTTCTCACTAATTAAATGAATATTGTTAAAAAGGAAGGTTGTAATATACAATACAATCTCCTTATAAAGAACTTGATGAATACTCCGAATTATAATATTAAATATTTAATGCTCAAGTGAATTTATGGCATTAACCATTTTTTCACATTTTAAAGACTAATAGAATTCAATTTTTTTACGGTAACACGAGTTGACAGCATAGCAGCGTACGAGTATTTTATATCACGGTATGGTAAAGGTTAAAATAAAACTTTCTAGTTTGCAGTGTATTTTGTCATTCATACCCGGTACCCACCGATAAAATAAAAAAGCCATTCTGAATTCATTGTTATTTGTTTGGAAAAATAATAAATAATACACACTGTGCAAGTATAATCAGCATCATATGAATGTGTGTACATTTCAAGATATATGTGCCCATTATTATAAAAGTGGTCTGAGTTAAGAAATTGAAAAAAAAAAATTATCAATTATTTTGCGTAACACTGTTTTAAATTAATATATTGTGATGCAAATTGTAATAAATTTGAAACATTATATTCAGTGTATTATTACGACGTTCAACGGTATTGCGTTGGAGTTTATTTTGATAATAGAGTAAAGTAATTTCAACCTTAAATTTTTTATTTCCTATTAAGCTACATCCAACATTTATATATGGAAATAAATTATAAATCTAGTAGACTAAATAAATTTTGAAACACTGTGTTGTGTAATTTAACAATATATTTTAATCAATTCAAACGCAAATCTTTAAATATCTCGAAACGAAAGAAATATGACTTAGACCACTTTCATAATAATGGGCACACATTACATTGTGCCTTTCTGACAACCTGTATTTTTTTCTTATTTATCTTCTTTATAGAGAAAACAATCGCAGGTTTAAAAAGAGAAACAGCTACTATTCATAAAGACACCGATAAAGAAGTGACACATTTTATTGGAAAAAGAATTTAAGGCAGTACTAAATATTTTTCACAAATAATAAACTCTAATAAAGGAATTTATTATTAACGAAAATGTTCTGGTTCAAAAATAGCTTTCAGTAACTTTTAGTTTTGTTTGATTTCTACGTTACAACGTTACGCTATTTAGAGAACCTGAACAACTCTCTTATTTCCAATTTTTTTGTTAATATTTCTGTAGGGGACATATTTTCCAAACCTGAAATATTTTTTCGCTAGTTTGTTCTCTTCCGACTGCGTTCTATTGGCTACACAATTTTTTTGAAAAATAACTAACCTTCATAGTAATGCGCTCCCTCCTCGAGGAAGTGATGGTGACGCATCGATGTATCTTGAAGTCCTGGCTCTCCAGGTCTGTGGAGCTGAGGAATGAGAGATAGCCAAAGTGACATCTTGTGACCCCTGTAGTGACTACGCATCTCCGGTTTGGAACCTGAAATAATATTTAGTTTATTGTTTGTATCGAGACTCTGCTCTACCTTATGAATTAAACTACTTAATTTATAAGGTAAAATAACAATATTCTGCTAAAACTACTTAATTTATAAGGTGAAATGACAATAATACCGTATAAGGTATGTACATATATTGATGTGTTTAGATAATGCTTCGTTTTAACATAAAAATTTATACAATTTTACTCATAATATTTTGATTCCCACAAATTAGTAGCTCAAGTATTTACTTCCTAATGTTACTATAAACATTTAAGGTTAGCTACATTTCTCTCTATATTTAATTTGATTTAATGCACAAACCGTTTTTTTACTCATAAGTTTCGCATTAATACTATGATGAATCTGTTAATTTTTCAAACAAACCTAATAATTAACTTGTACCAAATTTAATTTCTTTATATGCAGTCTATTTAATTCAGAGGATTGTAGAAATAAATACACGGTATGTTTTAATCAAATCACAAAAATAAATTAATAACATACTTACATTGGGCTAATATCACATTGGGTTATGTAGCATCAATATTTTCAGTATCAAAATAACGTGAAAATTAAAAAAAAATGAAATCTGAACGTTACGAGTAACATTTTTTTTGTAAAATCAACTTTCTTAATCAATTAGATTGATACATATTTTAGTAAAATGATTTAATTGTATATTGATGCAATTATCTAAAAAATATGCGATTATCTAAAAATATGATTATTGATTCGATACAACTTATTTTGTGGTCAATAAATTATTTATTTATTGCGTTAAAAATTTAAAAATCCATTATTTTTAATATTATGGAAGCTTTTAAAATTCCTAAATTAAAACAAAAAGAGCCATTTTATAAAGATACATGTAACTGTTGCAGAGGGAAAAAATAAAAATAATAATATTAATGATTTGAGTACGTCCAAAAACACACAATACTGGATTTTAAATATAATATGCATTAATTAATTAATTTACCTCCTAAGGCATTGCTATTAAGATAAATTATAGATATCTCATAGAGACGAAACTATTTATATTATATTATATGGGAAGTATAGAAGTATGGGTATTACATGACTTACGACCTGTAAGTGCTTAAGTAATCACTTTACGCAAAGTAACGTTCACCAATTCTACCCACAATCAACCTCCACATCTATTAAAAAACATATCATAGATGGCGACAGCAAAGTTGTACTTTAAATATTTCTATATGGTAATATATATATATAACTTCCAAAAATTTGATAGATATGGAGGTTGATTGTGGATAGAATTGGTAAACATTACTTTGTGTAAAGTGATCACTTAAGCCAGCCGAAGACAAGTCGTAATACCCATACTTCCCATATAATATAATATAAATAGCTTCATATCTATGACAAATCTATAATTTGTCTTAAAAAATTATTTGAAAACAATATTTGAATTCAGCAGCTGCAGTTTTAGACTAAACTTTCTTTAAATACTGAAATAAGACAATATTTGAAAAATCTTTCTTATATTAGATAATAATTCAGAATCCATAAATCAATAACGCTTTATCACTCAATGAATTAAAAAAAATAGATTTACGAGATAATTGGTTTAAAAATATATTGACGCATGTTCCATTTCGGTAAGGCGCGATTAAAACGTGAAAAATGTTGGTGTATTACATGCGTTCGAATCGATTTATCCGTTTACGCGTGGGGCTGGAACTGACATTTCATAAATTTCCATCAAATATGTTATCCAAGCGTTAATGAATCCCTACCGCTCGCTTAACCTTCTTAGTTTATATTATTAGTTTGTAACTTGCTTCAAACCAAATAACGAATTATTAAAACTTGTATTTCGGTCAATCAATTATTTAGTTAGATGAAATAACGTCAAAATTACATATTTGTGAGAAAGATATAAAAAGTTATTTTACGGACTAAAATAATGTTTATTTGTATGTTAGATTAGTCTGTACTTAAGTATGTATATACGCACATTATATATATATAAGTATGAATACATTATAATACTAATTGACTATTCTTGGAATCACTAACTTATTTGTTGAGTATTCCGCATTAGTTCATTACACACACCCGTTTGAAAGAATTTTAAATAGAAATATAAATATCGATATAAAATATTATATAAACAAAATATTACAACTATTATAATTTTAATTAAAGAGTATAAATTTTTTTTTTTTATAAAAGTATAATATAATGATAAAAATATATATCAGAGGACAAAGTAACCTTCATTTATAATTTTGTAAAAATGTTTAAGATCTAATTAATGGGGTTTCTAATAAATTATCAATATATAATTATATATATAATACATATCCATAGTAGAAAGTAAATATCTCAATATTTGAAAAATTTATTGGAATGCGTAAAAAAAAATACTAGAATATTATTTAAGAATTTCTATAACATTGACCATTTGTGATCAGCGTTATAAATTACAATGTGCCATTACACAGGATGTAACACATCTAATGCACGATATTTTAGGGGTAGATACATATTTAAAATATGTATGTTCCTAATTTCAGCCACGTCAGATATATATATATAAGCAATTAAAAAAATATAAAGTTATGCGATTTTAATTTTAATATTTTATTAATTCCAAATAATATGTTGAATATAAAAAATAATACTACTTTGAGCGGCCACACCGCAGACCAATAAATAAATATACATGAAATAAAGAGGGGCATTCTACACACATTCTTGGTGGAAACATTAAACCGATAGATTATGCCAAATTTTTATCTTTGTGTAAACAAGACTTATTTTTTACATTAATGCATATTATATTGTCAGAATTAAAATTTTCATTCCAATCTAGTCATATTTTTAAAATAGGTGCGGAGCTATTTGATTGCGAAAGTGGTACCAAAGTGATCACGTGGGTGACACCAACATGAAAATATTGGAACAAGAAATTTGAGTTAGTTCATGTCCATATATTTGATGATCTGTGTGCCAGAATTTTTTTTAAAGATGATTCAAAGTCTAAAGTAAAGATATAAAATAACAATTGGTAAATTTCGCAAATATTTATTTTGAAGTACATACTTACTTAAGCTTAACATGATTTTGTAAAAATGTCATAAAATAATATTTTCCGTAACGTTATAAAATTTAAACCCCTCCCTACCCGTAAAATGTTATATACTAGGACTTTTACACCCTGTATTTAAAAAAAGAAGAATAATAACTATTTTACGAATTCAGCATACTTATATTTATGCATTCGTTTTTTATAAAAAAATACTTTTTAATTCCATTCACTATTAATAATATTTTTTATTTATAAAAAAAGTGAGTTCAGTAATGTGCCATAAGGTAGAAAAAACTATTATTGAATTATATTTGTGCAAAAATATATTTTTTTAATTTTTCGAATGCTGCCGTAATAAAGTATCAATATTCATGTGATATATGAATTATTTCACAAAAACTAAACTAATTCTTTTCAAATACATACTTTTTATAAAAATAATTTTAAATATTTTGTTATTTTTTTGATAAAAAAGAGGCATCGAATAGTTTGAACTTGTACTAACCTCCATTGGTTGAGTTAAGGGCGGTTGTGTATTACTTAGATCGAGTTTGCATTTCAGCAGTGATTTTCCCTTTACCAATTTTCGCATGGTAATCTTACCTTTGATGGTATTTGGAAACTTTTGAGTGCTTACCTATTTCAAGGTACAGTTGGTTGATCGTATCATACGTGTCCCAGAAGGGAAGTGGAGGTGGAGGAACCTCTTCTGGCTCTGTCGGCGGTGCGGGGGCGGGGGCGGGTGGCGGGGCAGGTGGTGGACTCGAGGGGCTGTTAGGGTCCCTGAAACATTAATTGTTACATGACTCACAGAAGAAAATAAATTATTGCGTTACATAGTGATTTTTTTTAAATATTAGATTTTTTTTATAGATTATTTACTTTTGTTTATAATAACCATTTAATGAGTAATTTTAAAACACCAACCGGTTTTGTAAAATATCATTTCCTTGTCATGTCACGTAATTCTAATGTATATAAAAGATATATCTTTATAATTATTGAATTAATATTTTCATTATTTAAAATATAAATCTAGTACGTAACTTTAATTGTAAACATGATTTTCTTACTGTATTGTTTGTTTTGTATTGTAACTAAATCACAAATAATTTGTTAGAAAAATTATAATTATCTACTTATTACACTAGTTTGATTGTATGATCAAATAATAAGTTATTATTATTTTAATATTAACTAGATAATTATTTACAGTTTAACATTATTTTCATATTTAGACAGTTATCGTTTAATTTTATTTTAATATCTTTAACATGTGATTTTTAAATAGTTTTTAACATTTTTTAAAAATATTTTCCACTTACTACAATAATGTTAACAATTTAATAATGCTGAAAATTACAATTGCACCATTAAAATGATAATAATTAAAATAATATCGATTACTTATATAACAGAATTAATACATTCCCTAAATAATTTTGATTGCAGATTGATCGGATTAAAACCACAATACACTTAAATATAAGACCACGCCGAAACAAACAATACACCAGAGGTATAACTTCAGATACCACCGACACTACATCTATCAAAACTTTGATTTACTAAGTATAGAAATATCGGGATATTAGGAAGTCAATCGCTCTCAAAGGAATTGTAAAATAACTATCACGATCAACAAATAAAACCACAATGTTTTGTTAAACTCGCCATTTTAACCACAATAATTTAAAAAAATTTCTATGAGGTCTTTAATAACTCCTTTGTTAATGTATATAAAAACAAATATCTTAAACATACATCAAATTTATTGCTGATGAATTGTCGAGACTGTTATGAAAACATTGAAATGTACCTCTCAAATTAGTAGTACATGCGCAAAGAAAAGTTATTGCTAGTTGAAATACTTAAAAATTAATCATATTAATAGACATACTGTTTCCTTTCACAATTATGCGATTAAATTTAAATTAAGATTCCTTATGCATTATTTAAATTAATTAAATCGCCTTTAATACACTACATCATATTTGAAGACAGATTAAGTGAACTCGATTACAAAAAATGCGTATAAGAAATGAGTTAAAAAAAAAGTAGCCAACTTCTTTAAACACTATCAAATAAATAACAACCAAGTTGAAGTTCAAAAAATAGAATATTTTAAAAACAAAAATATATAGATGCCCTGTTAATACTTTTCTATTTTTTTTTTAATAATGATAATGTGAATACAATTTATAGAGATTATACGAAGTAAAAAAATATAACAATTATGCTGCTAGAAAATAAATTCTATTATATTTCTTAAAAAATATCAAACTACCAAATATTTTTATCATGATATTATTTAAAATAAATATTTAGTATTCATAGTGTGGATCCATGATATACATTGAGAAAAAAATAGTATGTTATAAAGTAGTTTTAAAATGGTACAAAATACATAGATATATCTCAGAAGATCTCTCTAAGTAAAAAATAATTACTAATTATTTTTGAAAAACTAAACCCAAGAAAACGATAAACCTAAATATCTTTAATATATAATTTTTTAACGATTTATACTGATTTATTTCGATTCTCCATATATTTTATTGAGTTTTTTTTAATAATAATTGTTTTATGTTGCGCAGTCTTAGTGAAATCTTGAAATATATGAAAACTTAAAACAGTGCACATGAAATGAAAACAAATAACGATAAAATATATTTATCACAAAAATAGCCCGATTTCTTTATTTATTTCCGAACAAAATATTTATAACGTAATAATAATGTTTTGTATAAATTATGTACATTTGGAAATCCTATCAGTAACAAAAATAATATTATTTGCTCTTTATAAGTATTTCTGTCTGAGGAAATAATAGGTGACGTACTTTCGCATACGGGAGCGCCTTTATAAACTACCCCGGCAATAAATCGTTGTTTAGTTTATTGCGCGCCCACATGTTAGCTTAACATTACGGTAACATGACGCAGGCTGCGTGTCCAGGCTCGTACCCGGAGGCTCTATCCACAGATATATCGTACGTATGTACAGAGGTTAACTGGGGAATCTAACTACGTTAATTTATAATAATAAATCATTAGTACATAAGCGAGAATATGCATAGAAATGCAGTACGCAGGAAGACTGTTTATTTGTCACTTCAGTACCACATAAATATCTGAATGTGTATTTTTAGTAGAAGGTTCCAAGAAACTTCCACTGGTATATTATATTATCTTTTGATGCATATAAGTTTCGGAGCAATAACATCCTCTAAGTATAGTAAAAAATAACAAATGTTTAATTGTCTTTCGGCTTATTTAGTCACGTCAATAAATATATCGAAGTGCACATAAAATTTTCTCTTGTCACACGAGTTCATCTAACACATTGTTAACACAGTAATACATCATCTGGCCGTCATTATCATGTTTCTCAGGTCTACTGTACGGATCTTTCCGTTACGTTGTCAAAAAAATATGATGTCTGTTTCAGTATCTCAAAATAATATTGTAATTTTAGATAGTTCGAAAGGGAAAATGGGATCGTTTGTTTTTTTATTCTTCGAAAATAGCATAACACTTAATATTTATGTTTTTATTTTCCAAATTTAACAGTCCGATTGCTCGTCACCATTAGCATTCACATTAGTGTACGGTATCAATATTTTGTCACGACAAAAATAAGTAAAAATCAGTGGCTTGAATTTTCAAATATTATGGTTCTATTATATTATTAAGGGAACACATTCTTATTGTGAAGTTGTAGTTATTCAGAACATAAGTCTGTGATATTTTAAATATGAATTAAATATATTAATTAGAAAGATATACATATAAAATCAATTTTATCGAAAAATATTGTTGTTGCGCCATTATATTTAGATCAAATTTAGTTAAGATTTGTTTATTTATTATTTAATTATTTGATTTTTTTCATATGAAAAAGCTCGCTTAAAAATTATTTACCTACAAAACTTGGCAAATTCCTGGCAAACTAATTTTTTGTTCTTCTACGTACGTTTGAACTTCATAAAAGAATTCTCCCACCTAAATAGTTCGCCGTAGTATAAGTAGTTTGCTTAGGCATCCCCTATAAGCATCCCCTTGCCGAGAAATAGGAAGAGTTTAGTGTATTCATTTGGAAAGTATTCTTTAGCGTAGCGAATATTTACTACTACTTCTTAAATAAAGTACATTAATTTAACATTACTGTTCCTATAATAAAAAAATACTATATTATTCTTCAAAACCACGATTCTATGCTATAACACGCTTTTCAAAATATTCATTTCAATAATTCAATAAAAAAAATCCTCATCAATGTTTATCATTAGGTACCAACCTGTTCAAATGTATTCCGGTAAACAGAAAATTAATATCAGAAATATTAAAATTTCACAAAAAGGAGCGACTGCCTAAATTAATTATTTTTTGCATCAAATTGTGAAATTGTCGATGCCAGCAACGTTATTCGATTATTGTGTTTTACGCTTTCTAGTCGCATTATTTAAAGATATGTTTTTATCAAATAAGAGATTGCGGGCGGAATGAGCAAATGATAAATAAATTATAACATCTTTATACCAGATCTTTACACAAATAATATCTTTTTACGATTTTTATTTAAAAAAACTTAAAAAGTATTGTACATACCTATTTAAAGTATTTTCATACAGGATGAAAATGGAAAGAACGTCTTAAAATAAAATATGATGGGTATATTTCACTTCGATTACAAATTGGTATCAAATTGACAAAAAATTATTTTTCCGGTTACATTATTTTTTCCAAATATTTAACACAAATAAAATATGTTATGTATAATATATAAAATTTATAACATAAACCGATTGATTACTGTTAGGTGGCTATTGTGGTCGCTTCGCGTCTAATAGTCTGACTGCGCGGTCAGGGTCTTATCGGCTATCGCCGATTGCTTGCTGCTAATCCTTGCGGACGGTTATTTTCGCAGCCGATAGTGACCGATAGTGGCCGCTACGTGGCCATTGGGTCAGGGTCTCAATATAATCTATATTTCAAAAATAGAACTCTCCCCAAAACAAACCACACGTAAATATTATGTCGATCTAATTAAAATTATTCCATCTTTGAAAGTTAGCTATCAAAATGAACAAAAATGACATCTAGATATAAATGATATAAGAATCGTGGATAGACAATTTCTATGGAAAGTAAGATTTCTCCCTTACGATAGACAGAAGAAAATATGACAGGTGTCAATATACGATTTCGCTAAAATATTTTTTTTTTACTCGTAATGAAGACAATGTACACTTCATTTCAAATTGAATGTATATTTAAAGTACAGTTATTGAATATATAAAAGAGAAAACATTTATATTATCTTAATCTTTAGATATTAAAAATACGTTTGTTTTGCCATGCTTGCGTCTCACAGATCTGACCGTTTAATCAAGCACTATACAGCCATAATGATACTCCGGAAACCGCCAAATCTAGAAAGTTATAGATATAGACGAGGAAGCGTACATATATATATATATACATTTACGGTTGTTTGATAAATGATATTTTCAGACAATTTTTACCTATGGAAGCCTAAATTCAATAGCATTCAATAATTTTCGCATTCAAACTTTACGGCATCGAAAATTATCATATTTGAAATATATAACCGTAATCTTAAAAAATATAATTTTCAACACAAAAAGCATAAAAACGATCATATTGTGAAACACATTTAATTTTCATTTACACGATGTTTTGTGAAATACGCAAAATGCTGGAATAAAAAATGTTCAATCAAAATCGCAAGTTTTCAAACAAATAAAACACACGTATTGGAAAAACTATAAGCTCTCTTTTATGCAAGCGAAGACGTTCCTAAAAGCTTTGATAACGATACGGTGAAGGTTTTCAAACTACTTAAGTCACTGTCAATAACGGCTGACTATGAGATGACAAATTGAGAAGGGTGCATATTAATGGGCCAACTCCGGACGAATTTGCCTGAAATATCTTATAAACAGACAACAAAAAAGCATCCGTAGCGTCCATGGCTTGTCAAAGTTGAGTAATGTCTTTCACAACTAAATTTTTCAGCGTTTCTAACAGTTTTAATAATTTGTATTGAAGAGATGCAACAGTATTTTTAAAAAATACCTTCTATTACGTCTCCTCTCATGCGCTTGTTGACTACGCCCATACATTCACCCAACTCTAACCCCTCACCCCGCCTCTATCCCTCAACAGTAAGTAGCACGCAGTGTTGAGTCTTAAGTTTAGTATTAGTAATAACATTACTGAAGATGATGCGTCAGTATTGAAAACTTTATAATTATAATGAAAGTAAGCAGTGTCGTATAACAGTTCTGCCATGATGACAAGGGCTATGTTACTATCGTACAACTGTTTTATCCTCAGTGTGCGTTAGTTTTTATATAATTGAAAATCATTTTGATGATTACAACAGTCGTAAAATATCAAGCATGAAAACTATAATATCTAGATCAGTAGAAAATTTAAGATAGCCAGGAGTCGGTTTTCCATCCCCCCGTAAGCCGTAGCCTAGAAAAAAGATGAAACGTGTTACGAGTATTCAGATCTGTGTACTATCAAACCCTTACCTATAATTGGACTTGACATTTTAATGACGTATGGGAAAATTAAATCTAGATGACAGGTATTATTTCAGAGAGAAATAGCAGTAACATTATACATTAGGTAAAGAATTAGTCAGAGAGTGCTAATTCACCAAGTTTTAATAATTTGATTTGGAAATCCGTCGAGTTTTTTTTGTAGGATAACGAATAATAATGTAATCAACCACTGGGTACTCATACGTAGGTGTTGTGAAGCGTTTATAAGGAATTGAATATAAATCTTTTTACTTTTATTTCAATTATAGATAAATGTTAGGATTAAAGAAGTATCGATAATATTTTGAATTTGGAACGTTTAAGTGAAGAGTGTTTAACAAAATAAAACAGATTGGACGCAACAGGCACCTTATAGAATAAGACAGAAGAAGTAAGAAGTAAGAGTGATATGCCAGAAGAAAATTGGGGTTCTATTCTCTCTGACTAAAATGCCAAACGACATCGTTCCAAGAGTCGGAAAATGTTCATTTTCCGGACCAAGCCTACATTATAGAGATTCACGTGAATATATCTAGCGAGAAAATTTTCACCACATTATGTATTTAGTATAATATTATCGATTTTCATATATTTAGTTAGGTTTTCAAAGCAACTTTCTATACTTGTTTTATTCTAAGTGAAAATATTCTTGGCTTAGATGCGTTTTAGAAAAAAGAATGCGGAATCTTTAACATTTTTCGACAGTTTGACTATAGACATTACTTATAATATTTTGTTGAATAGTCTCTAAATTATATAATACAAATTAAATATATTAATTAAAAAGACACAGAAAACATCAATTTATTAAAAAAAATAATTTGGTTGCTACCGATTTGTTTTTTGCAACTTCACAATAATAATAATGTGTTCTTATTTTAAAAAAAATCTAAATTATATAGCTACATTTTTAAAAAATTTTACCTCAGTATTCAAAACATGAAAGTAAATATCTCGTTTCACTCGGTTGATGTAAATATCAGATGATACCTTATTGTTCCAAAATGTAGCAAAAAATTCTTAAACAGTTTATTAAATATGCTTTTATCTGTATTTTTATATCAATTTAAATTTCTAAAACGTTACATTTAAATTAAAAACCTGAGTAAATTCACGTTTATTTTTTATAAGCCACTCCCTTGCAATAAATACTCTTTTAAAGTCACGTTGTAAACATAATATTTTAATGTTTTAATTAGAAACACCTCTAAGATATTTATCTATAATTTAATATTTGTACGCACTATTTTACAGTATATACATATATTTACAGTAATATTCTTTAGATGCAAAAGTTTTTATTATTTTATAGAAACAGCTTTCATTATATATCAAACATCTTAGGCAGAATTGAATTAATATTTAGTTTAGTCATCTACAAAAAATTGTTAATAAATATTGAAGAAGTACGATGAATAGTGCTTACCCCGACTTGGCAAAGTTGGTGATGTACTCTATAAGCGTCCTGGAGATGGCCTGATCCTGCGTAGTGTAATTGTGAGGAAAGAAGGGTTGACCGCCGACCAGGGGGAGACCAAAACAGTAAGGGATGTCTTCGCCGTGCACAGAACCGGAACGCTAAGAGAAATAGAGTAAATAATTGAACGGGCTATTAACTACAGTTACTGTACAAAAAATCACACAAATAATCAAAAGTCCCTGGGTAAAATATCGCTTATTTATATTCCACATATTATATGCACATAAAAAATTCTAATCTAATGATTGTAAAGGGTATTTTTTTTAGAAGTATAGAACTATAAAATCAAATAAAACACATAAAAATCGTGGTAATGGCCATGGTATTGGCTTTATTGAAACGATCATTTTATGCCATTAGTGTTTAAATATGATTTCGCGTATATGGCTCGAATAAACCGCAATCTGGAATCTCAATTTTCAACCACTTGTTGGAGCAGCTGGGGACGTAAATCGACAATAACGCGACGAATATTTTATTTCAAGTCGTGTATTGTCTCTGGTTTATTGGTATAGACTAGTGACTTCATATATCTCCACAGAAAATAATCCAAAGGTGTTAACTCACGCGATCTTGGAGGCCGAGGTCGGTTCACAGGTGTATCTTTCGATAAATTGATTGTGGCGCGCGCTGTATGTCACATTGCGCCGTCTTGTTGAATCCACATTTCTTACACATTCATGCAATTTAATTGGAGAATGAAAAAGTCAGTAATCATGAATCTATAGCTTTCCATTCACTGTAACGTTTTGGCTGGCCATCATTTTAGAAGAAACAACAGCTTCATCGGTGCGCACTGTACGATATCTTGCGGATTCCTATTATCAATTGGAGTGTGCGTGGTGCGAAAACGATCAACAGTTATTCGAATTACTTGCTCGGATGGACGATGGATGCATGTTGATCGTAAAATGGACGTAATGTATGGTAATTATCGCGAACTGAATCACGATATTCGAAATAATTTTTCACAATTTGGAGGCGTTGTTCTGGCGTAAGTCTATTCATGGTGAAATAGTTAACCAAACTGAGTATAAATCAGCGATCAGATGTCAAATTGGCTGTCGCTGGAAAAAGTGTTGCCAATTCGAAAAACAAACCTCGAAAAAAACACCTTTTACTTACCTATACATTAATATCCATCATTTTCTGCCCAAATAAGAATAAATTTAAAGAGAAAAATAATAAATGATTCTATTAAGCGGTTTAATACTCAATTTACAATTTTTAAATTTAACCTGTTAAGTATAAAATAGGATATGAATTTTTAAACTTCTGTTATTAAATTAAAAATTGATAAAGTATCATTAATATGACTTTGTAGTAGTAATAAAAATATAACAAATATGAATATTCTTTTTTACTAGGTGAAAGATAATATGAGTAGTATAATATTAGAATGTTTATTAACTTTCTAAGAGCACGAATTAATTATTTTTTTAAGTAAACGTCAAAATATGATATTAATTAAATTCTAATGTTTCAAAGAACTTTAATATGGGGCAGATATGAATTAAAATGAATAAATAAATGTTGATTCACAAAAACAGGCAATCAAATAAATTTCTAGTGCTTTTCTTTTCATTGCTTTTAAGCGCTATTAACATTAAATATACGATATTAAATTATCCATTAATTTTTTTGAATAATTATTTCATTTAAATAGAATATCCGATATTTTAAGGGTAAATGTAAATCAATAAGCCCATGTCCACGGATTAGATTTTAATAAGATTTTCGTCTGGAAACAATCACCGAGACAATGATTATGCTTCCAGTGAATTTTATGCAGACAACTCTCATCTTTCGTAGTTCACCGTGTACACGCCAAGTCTCAGAGATTTTCCATCTCGTGCCTCACTTCACGCAAGTTATACGTCAAACGTCAAATATCTGTACATTGACCTTGATGTTCCATTCATTAGTTTGGTGAATTTAAATTTCCCAAGCAGCAGTTGAAACGGACAACATTTCAGAATAAATAGTTGTAGGTATCTATGGTTCTAGGCGATGTTTGTACACACTTGTCTATCTTTACAGTCAAATCGAACATTATACACACGGGTTTGAGTTTTTGTTTCTTTCTACCAATCTCAAACTGATCTCCAGATCAAAATCTCAACACGTGACCGTGATATTGAGATTTCTCTTAACTAAATCTCTGAAATTTATCATATTATGTCTCATTCCGCGGACACGGGCCATAACATAATAATTTTATACAGATATATTACTTTTTTGATAAATACATGATTGGCGAATGAGTATACGAAACAGATTAATATGTTAAATTCATTTTCGACTTGATTCAAGTGGCGCTTTGGTGAGATATTTCACCAATGCAATAATACTGTATCAACAGATCTTTCTGTTATTGAGTTGGTCAATGTGTAACGTTTGAAATATATTTAATTGCAGAAGATTTCATCAGACTATTTGAGTAAGGTGTGGTCAATAATCTATGGCATATTGGCACCAATTTCCAGTTTTGTGAGATCTTCAAACAGGCAATACTAGTGTTTAGTTATGAGCTATAGGAGACTGAGATAGTCTAGCCGCGTCGTGAAGAGCGAGAACTGTAAGACCATATAAAAGATTTTCGAATAATCTCCAGTCAGAATTCGACCACTAGTGATGAAAGATGAAAAGACGGAGGCAGGTATCCTATTAGAAAGATATGACTCGAGACAGGGATACCTAGCGAACATCTGTCCAATCAACCTTGGACTGTTTGCTAAACAATACTATTCGATCTTTATAACTTATTTATGGATCGCCGGTCGTCGCGCACACGCATGTGAACATGACATACATAGATTGGTGGTTCTTGTCTATTACCTATCCCCTATCCCTTTCCCCCTATAACCAAAACACGATCTTTTCTATGGTTGTATTCTCTATGGTATTTCAGTGCAGTTGAAGTTGTACCTTTGAACTGAAAGTAGCGTTTATCATTTTGGGTGCGTTGACTGCCGCTAAATTCGTCCTGCCGTGTGGGAACGAATTATTGGTTTGAAATATCGTCCTACTGTGTGGGGCTGATATTATACTCTGTGTAATCGGATTCTCGCTTAGTGCTTTACATCGTGTTATTGTGCATGGTGCTTGTTTGATACTTCGCGCTATCCCCGAAGTATATATCCTTGAGTACTTCATGCAGATCATTGGGATTTGTGTCTTGGAGCCTGAAGACCTGTGGATCCACTGGAAGAATATCCAGATACCGGAAGGGACATTTCACAGGTGGGTCGTGTTTTCTGCTTCTGGGCGATCCTTCAGCCGCCCCCTGTCCCTTTCCCAAATTCCTTCCACCCTTCATGCATACAATATTTCCCCACCCCCGTCTTTAGATAAATAACATAATTCGTTTATATTATAAAAAATAACAAAGGTACAAAATTTGTTCAAATTTTATTGTTTTGTAAATTGACAACACCCTATAAAAATAGTTGCGTGCAGTAGGTATAGGTTTAAATTATGCTGTTACAAATGATATTATATAATCATATATAATATATGTAGGTACTTACTATACGATGTACATATGATTATGAACAATCGTAACCAACGTCTTGTAATTTTTATTTGTTATTTGTATTTACTACTTTGTTTTAACGTAAAATAATACCTTCTTATCTGCATAAAACTCAATAAAAAATATATATGAATGTTTTTTATTACACTTTTTATGATTGAACGTGATTCTTTACATCACGTAATAACTAAAGCTAATTATTATTTTTATGAAAGGTTGACGTAGGAAATGGTTTTACCGGTTTGCTTTTTGTTTTTCTCAAATTAAAAACAAATCCATAATGCACCTCGAACACAAAGAACGATCACGATAACAACACGTTAACAAGATATAAAAGATTTAAAGATTTAAAAGAGGAAGTATGTACTTCAATGATTTGCACGTAGCTGTAAGCGAAGCTGAAAACCTTTCAAATGTTATTCTGAAGAAAGGGTATAAGTAAGGACTTTGTACAAAACGCATCAGCTGAATGGAGTTTTCAATTCAGTAGATACTCAATTATATGGCTTGAGTAGATCGATAACTTAAAAAAAGAAGATAGCTTAATTTTTAGGAAAGGTATATTTTAGTAGGGATAAATGAAGCATAAGACGATCACAGCACCGGCCGCCATGGCGAATAGTCGTAGTAGTTTTTTGAACTAAGCAATTTAAGATTCAAATGGTACGCAGATGGCGCTAGCGTAATTATAATTAATCATCCTTTTATAACATATAGATTATTTAATGTATATTTGTTTCCCTAAATTTTCTGTAATACAGAGATTTTTTGCTCGTATGCACTGCACGCCTCTGTATAGGAGTGTAAATAAAATAAAACATAAGTGTGCAGACGTAATCGTACGGGTACTATTATTATATAATATAATATTTTGTTTACTTATTATAATATTGATAAAATAACAAATTATATACTTCTGTGTATAGTTTTCTGGGCTAATCTGCCGTGTATATATATCAAGCTTTCTGCCCTGACATCAGCCCTGATGATGGACCCTACAATGGGATCCGAAACGTCGGCCAGAAATGTCAGATATACACGCCAGATTACCCCAGAAAACTATGCACAAAAGATTCTGAATGGCCGTGAAAACCTAAGAACATTTTAAAATTATATTCTAGTAAAAATGGAATATGATGGAATCCGATAATATGATATTTAAGGTATACATGAATTGTATAAAATTTATCATAAATCTTTAACATTTTAATAATTGTTAAATTGGCGTATTTATATATACGCTATCATATATATTATTATAATATTGATGTGCGATACATAAATTCATCAATATATAATATATACATCGCCCTTACAGGATTCCTTGAAATATATTTTTATCTGTCATTGTTTGCTTTTTCTTGAATGGTATATTATATTGTAAATTTAGGGAAAAAATTCTTGATTGTACTTACAATAATATTTATGGTTCATAATAACATCGTTCAAAAATGCAGTAGATCCAATTACAATACTTTTAAGTAAAATATCAATTAAATGAGAAAATTACTAATTAATTAAAATAATCTAAGTACATTTTTTATGTCAATTAATTTTATTACTCAAATATTTTTAACTGGGATATAGCGTCACATGATACATTTCTGTAATTGGTTAAAATCAAATTGAAGAATTAAGAATTATTAATTAAAATGTTTTAAAATAAAGTTCCGTCTATCATAAAGATTCATAATGTAAAGTTAGGTTCGTTTCCCTATGTTAAAGTAGATATGTTGTGCAAAATTACATAAATGGATTTGTTTTTCTCCAGCTCTATTTGTACGTGGAATCTAGGGAACTGGTGGGCTGTCTTGTGGCCGAGCAGCTTCAGACGGCGTACAAACTTCTCCAGGACGGAGATGTTGACTGCTGCATTGCCGAGTCTTACCCGGTGATGTAAGTTTTTATTTTTTTATTAAATATTTTTTTTTTTTTTTTTAATATGAGTTATTAATTAAGTATTGTACATTATTAAAATAACATATATTATAATATTCGCTCACCTCTTGTGCTTGAAGAGGGAGTTACACTAATAATTGTATATAGAGAGTTTATTGTATATTGTATTAGATATATATTGTATATAGAGAGAGTAGTCTATAATATTATTTATTTTCTAATTATGTGCTTCTGAAGTGTTCATTTAATATCTTTCTAGGCTCTCTTATATCTTTTATTTGTGTAAGGAGGCTATTGAAGTTTTTTATCCATTTTATCCGTTTATTTGTACATTTCTGTTTCTAATCAACTATAGCAACTTACAGATCAGAGGTAAATATACCATGAACTCTATGAGTTAATCAATTATAAATATAATATATATTTTTTTGTACTTGAAAAGAATTATTTTATGATAAAAGATGTTATGATTGATCATTGAAACATGGTTAATAAATAGATACTCTCCTTAATTTAAAATTGTATTTACATTTCCATTGGTCCGATTCAGAGGCTTAGCCTCTGGGTGCATGTTCATAAATAGGAATGTCAATATTATTATGCAGTTTAGTAAGTCACTGTGTTTTTTTTTTGAATGAATGACAATAAAATGCAACATTTTGGTCTCTTTTCACACTTAATAGTTCCGAATTTAGTGCCTTCAGTGGTACTGAAATATGTAATAGGGGTACCGAAAAATAATATAATCTTTTTCGCTTACCATTTTCAACGGTTAGTTGCACTTTGACTATTCTGGTGACTATACATACCAACAGTGAATTGTAATTTTACAACGGTATGGATCAATTTGTACCAAACGAAGAAATTTGATGTTATATCATTTCTTGAAGAAAGAGACAGCAACAAATGCCACTAAAGTATTTGTGAATTTTTATCATTAAATTTTGATTTAAAAAATAGCCGTGGAATTGGAAGATCTATTAAAGTGGATAACGGCATACTGTCTACCGAAATCGAAAACAATCCAACTTTATTGAAAAAATCGTGGACAAAATCGGATACTCACGGTCAAGCATTCATTTTTTTTAAATTGGCAAGGTGTGGAAATAAGGGAAAAACTAAGCGAAGAATATCCAGGTGATCGAATAGACTAAAATAGAATAGGTTAGGTATGGTTGTGTTAGCTTAAGTTATCTCAAGTGGAGGTTGAATAATTTAGATGAAGTAGATTTTTAATACATTTAATAATAAAACGGTATCCTTTTTGTATTGTATGAACGTACAAAAAACTTTTTTATAGATTTATGGAACATACTTTTTCTCAGTGAAACATTTTTCGTGTCCACGTTAAATCCCACCATATTTATAATATGCCACGTCGCGGTATATTACGCTCCCTTCACAATTTTCTTGTAATATAATATTTCACGAGAATCCTTTTAGATGTAATCAAATATAAGATGTCTTGTACAATAAACGTTGTATTTGGGCTCATCAACAAGTTCAGTTACTGACCATTCCCTCCACTGTTTCTACATCATGTTAGTCCCTTAATAAAGGAGTACTATTTGACAGTGATAAATATTTAATTAATTTAATTTATCGTCTTTTGGAAGAACACATTATACCGACACACGAGTACTACAAATATTCAAACTATTCATATAAAATAAGGATTATCCTATCAATGAAACGTGTTCGGAACTAAACTGGAGCACAGACAGTAAAAGTAACACTAAAATTGTGCACACTTATAAAACTATTGAATTATTTTTAAATCCTAACGTATTTACTTTGTTTTGACGTTTCGACTTATTATATCCACCATTTTATTCCACCTTTCGATTTTCCGATCGAGAGTAAATCCAAAGTTTACTGTAGGCACCTACGTAATATTATTTGGAATCGATTTTAAACAACATTCTATCGCTTTATTTTTTTATTTGCTCAACAATTTTATTATTTGGCTTATGGAGTCAAACGGTATATTTGCAAAGAACTAAGACTTCTTAAGGAGACACTTAGACCGAAAAAATATGGCGTAGTCTCCATTTTCTAAGGAAATTCCGTTGTAATTTCCTATTACAGCCAAATGGCACAATAAATTAAGATTGGATAAGTCCTTTGGCCATTACAATAATAGCACTCGACAGTGGAGCTGACTGGCTCGCCTGTCCGGTGAGGGTTGAGGCGGCGGAAGGCTGCGGGGGGCGGAGAAGGATGCGAGGGTGTCATGAACAGCAGGGGGTGAGATGGCCACTTTATTATGGCCGTCACCGAGGAATTGTAACACACAGCCGACGGTGTGGCAACTTGAGAGTCAACATTTTAACATGATGAAGTAAAATGATATGAACTATTTGTAGTTATTGTGACGTGCTTGAATGAGCGGGTAGTAAGACGCTAAGGGGTTAAATTTTCAATGGTCATAAATTTATGTTATTTTGTTGGTAATATTTATTTGATTTATTAAAAGATTTAGAGCCACTCCTTAAATGAATATCGTATCCTACAACATTTTTTGAGAAAATCACTGAAATTCGCATATTTAAAGTATAAAAATATAGTTTGAACTACATTAAAGTAATAGTTTGTAAATTTTATTTTTTTAAAAGGTACCATTACTGTATGTGACTTTTATTATGTTTAGATTAATTAACGACGAATATAATAATTATGTTTAATGCACGCGAGATAAATTAAAAATAAATATTAAAAATATTAAATATTAAATAAAACTTTCATATGTGTAGTATTATCAAACTGTTTTAAATTATACGTAATGTAATAATTTTTTAATATTTTCTTAAAACTAAGATATTTTTTATTTTTGTTTGAGAAGGTAGAATGCTTTATAAATAAGGAATTAGGAAGGAGATAAGAAACCATTTAAATTAAAATGAACTAAGCTTTTCTCAAGAACAATAAAACTCACTTTGGCTTAACCGTACATTAGTGAAAATTTAATGGAACCTTAATACACTAAAGTCACAACGATGCCTCAGACTATCTGTAAAATTTTCGCCGTGTGGATAAAGAGAATTTAAAAAACTTAGGTAAATAAAATAGATAATGCGTGCAATTGTTTAGGTCAAAAAATTTGAATTATGAATTTATAGCTTTTGGAATGGAAGCATGGACACCTTCCTACCTACCTAGTGGTGTAATTATACGGAATATAAGATGTGGGTCTACAGAACAGATAGTGATTCATGTTAAAGATTATGTTGAATCGTTAGGGTCACCGATAGAGATTATTTGTGTCAGAAGGATATTTACGGTGAGTATCGAGAGACCTATACCTACTCATTTCTTCCGTATGTATATGAAAAGTTACCAATATAGAGGCTGGTATTTGTGTGAGTGTTTGTAGCTACAGCGAACGTATCATGAATGTGTAATAGTGCTTATGATAGTTGCGTTTATTTACAGATTGAATTTATACTTGATTGTTATATAATACAAAGTTCAGGTTAACGTTGTTGTTGTAACGTCACAAGGAGCTGGCTAGAAGAAGTGTGAGTGGTTGTAGTCTACAATTTGGCGGGTACCAGTCGGACTATGTGAATGTTGAGTGATTATTTATGCAGCTCCGTAAGGCGTAAACAGAGCCACCACAGATATATAGAGTTACGAATGAAGATGTTATGGTTCGGATGAACGAAAGAAAATCAGTATTTAAAATAATAAAATTTGACATGCCTTTGTCGAGAGTTCATGCCTCGTTCCAGGAAGCCATCAAGGTAGTTCTATTTTCATAGGACAAGCGTTTATCTTAGTTTGGGAATAGTAAGAATATTGATGTTACTCGTATTCCGTACACAGTAAATTGGAAATGCGATTTCTCAGGCGCATGTGTGACAACCTGTATTTGATAGACTAAAAAATTATTACCGAATGTAAATCTATTTAAAGTATAGTTGATATAATTAAGAAAGACTCACGGGTATGGCTTATGTAAATGGAGATGACAAATGAGGAGAAGATGGTAAAGAAAGTAATGAGGTGAGTGTTAAAATAATGGAAGTAGAGGGCGTCCGCAAAGACCTGGCATAATCAGATAAACCATATATTGGAAGGACAGCCCTGTTAGAAGATTAAACAATCGGAAAGTGTACATGAGGAGATCTATAAAAGTTAACGAGGCAAACGTTGAATGTCAGGATAGAAAGTGTGGCTCTCTATCCTCTCTGCCTACTCCTGTAGAGAAACAGTGTAATTTCAAATCACAGATTTTCAAATACTAATAATAAGACATTTTGAATTAACGACACGAAGAAACGTATAAAAAATAAATGATGTTGATAGTCTGCTACATCATACAAATCTAAGAAATGAAATTTCATACGTTTACAATCAACGTTTTAAGATTTTTGGAAAAAATAATAGTCGTAGAAAAGGGTGAAAATGTAGTGAATGTGGTGGAAAGTTAGGAAGGACGATTACGGTACTAGTGAATAAAAAAATAAAAAGTAACAAAAAAATGTAAATTTAAAAATTTTGAAGAAGTGCATATTAAAATGAGTACAGAATATTTGTATCTTAACTTACATAATATAGTCAAATTTCTTTGTAACAAATACCTAAGTAACGAAATTTACAGTATACGTATCTACAGTTTGTTTCCGAAATACTTTCATACCAAATGTACTAAAGTATATTTAATTGTAACGAAGTCTAATCTCAGAATAACGAAATATTTTGATCCGAAATTTATGAATGAAGTTACAACTTGACACAATATTTCCGAGAACTCAGTTCGTCTTGTACATAAGGCATGCCGGACGTGTTTACAAGCGACATCCTAGATATTTCACCGATTCTCAAACCACGTTACAGCGGAAAATTTCCAATTTTTTTGGGAATTTTTTTTCCTGTATTCCCTTTTCTTAGAATTTTTATTGTGTTTATTTGAATTTCAAGTTTTTTATGTATTGTTATTTTGAATTTATTCTTAAATAAAATATTTACCATATCACAGTTTAAGCGTTCTGTCGTGCATCAATCCTATAAAAGGTTATTTTGTTGCTGTGTGGTAATTAAAAATAAAATAAAAATCTATCCTTGCAATCAATATAACGAATTTTCAATGTGACCGACGCAAGTCGCCGGTCACCAAAATGGATAAATGATGATGGAATCGGAAGGATAGGTTATATAGGAACTAGGGGTTGTGGGATGAGGAATGAGGGATTGGGTGGATGGAGGGGGGAGAAGGGGTACCTTCGATAGCGGACCAGGATAGACTCACGGAACCAAATGACAGCTCGACTCACCTAGTTGATGACGCCGTTACGTTGCTCTTACGGAAGTTCACCCAATGTAGAAAAATTACACTTCACAAGACTCTGAGGAGTGTCACGCTCATAAATAACAAAATCACAGTTGTGTGTGCAGAGTAGTGATTCAACACGAATTCATTTGAGAACACTTCCTCTCTTCGACTTCCAAAAGGACAACCAGTCGAGCCAAAGGAACAAAATGTACAGGGGAGAATAGGCTAAGGGCTAATAACTAAAAACTGGTGACAATGTTATATTAACTCTAGTTAACAATAATATGAGTGAATGAATAAATATGAAAGTATATGTGTTCACCTACAAAATAATAATTCATTTAATTTATTACGAATACGGAACATTCAATATAACGAAATATTTTTTTTGGTCCCGTGAACTTCGCTGTACTGAGATTTGACTGTATGAAATATTCTATTATCTCTGCTTATCCATAGAATGTAATTTAATGTATCAACGTATGAAAAAAAATCTTACAATTTATTTTTTATCGTCATTGAGAACCAATAGTTATAATTAATACATAATACATAATGGAGTAATTATGTAAACCGGTAGAAAAAATGTTAATAAAACTAATATACCTTATTATTTATTAAAGGTACACCCTTTTTTTAAAGATATCTATTTCGCTCAATTTACATTGGATGGTTATTTGACCACGTTTTCGAGCAAGATTCCATATAAAACGGTCCCAACGCTGGAAAAATGTATTTTGCATAATAATTCTATTATTAAAAACATTTCCATGTACTCGCAAGTTTCTTCATGTTTCTAATAAAATTTTCATGCTAAAACTTCTGTAACCGAAAAAGATATCGAAATTGAAACAGTTAAATTAAAATTAAATACCATAGTTTAAAATATAACTTATATGGTCGAAGTTCATATTTCGAATTCTTTTACATATTTTACTGTTGTATATTTTCGGTGTTTGAGTAGAATTAATGCAGTAGAATATAATTTTCAGCAGAAGTTTGGTTAAAATTATTTTGCGTTGAAAAAATAAATAGATCTCTTTGTGTGGTCCCGCCGAGAATGTTTCAGAATTTATTTCAGAACACAAAAGTAATTTAGCCAGATTTCGCTCCAACAAACTCGAGATATTGACGACCGAGTTTAAGCTGAAAATATTTTTTTGGCTTTAAGTTTTCCGAGAATCTTTTTATTTTAACTTTTACATTCTTATATTTTCACAGAAATGTCGTTTTATTTTAAATCTTACTGAATGCACTTTTTGATTTAATGAAGAAAATATAAGAAGTATTATTCACAAAGGGTCATACACGATGTTGATTTTATGAGTACTACTATCCAACGCCATCTATTATAAATCAAAGAACATTCGATGAATAAAAGCATTTCAAAGTATATTGGGCAACCATTGTGAATCTAATGAAAAAATACCATCCATATATTTAGATATTATCAGTATGTGAAAGTGTCTTATTTTTTTTTCTAGGTTCAATATTAACGAAATTACGATTTTTTTTAACAGCGTTAGGTTATTAAACTGTCGCCATTTTATTCGAGATTTTTATCAAGTCAATTTTTCAGAAAAATTTAATAAAAATATAGTAAGAACTACGGGAGTTATCGTGTCCACAAAATTCGTTAAATTTCATATAATTTATTATATACAAACTTTTTACATAAGTTTCACGATTATGAAAGAAAAAATCGCATTAGAATTTTTCAAAAGTAGCGTCCTGAGATAATAGGTAGTATTTCTCTTAAAACTTGATATGATTACAAAATTGTTAATTTGCATAATTGTCAAAATTAAAATAGAAAGGTACGTCACAGATAATTTATAATTAAATGACAATATAGAAATAAAAAATATATTGTTGGACACACCACTCTGCAAAAGCCACACGTACGAGATTTTATTAAAAGTAAACTTTATTATTGCTTCAAACCTAACACCATCTGTTCAGCCATACGTAAGTCGTGGCAGGAGACCTTCCAGTAGGCTTATCCGGGAGCCATTCGCGGCAGACCTCCCTGCTGTAGGAAATTCATCTGTCTAATAAGTATTCCTGGCAAACCTAGTAAACCGGACTGGACCAGGTCGGTACTTAGAAAGTTGCGACGATCTTGCGTGGAGTACGAGCCGCGCCAAGCTTGAGCTACCTTACACCCGTGGTATGTCAAAGAAGCGACGAGAAATAATAATAATAATTTCATTTACCTGCGGATAATCTCGATCACTGGAGAGGTGTTGGAAATGAGCAAAGAATGTTTTCCCTCCTCGCATGGCATGTAGGTATCCCAACCTAATTAGCGGAGCTGCTGTATGTCCATCACTTAACACCTAAATACAAAAAAAAAATACTCCTGTAAAAATGCTCTGAAATGGCAACATTTGATTTTTGACATTATATAATTTTTTGATTTAATAAAATCGTCGACCCTCAAAAACATTCCGAGACTTATTTCAAATGTAACTATGATATTTTCATTTTATTATTAAACATTCAAGTATAACAAAAATATCTCAATTTGACTAAATATCTCAATCTGACTTCGTACAGGTGTCACATATGACAAACATAAAAGTGTTTGATGTCCTGGGGATGTTATTTGATACTAAAATGTTCTTATTAAACAACTTGGTTCAGAAAATAATGTAACATTTTACACCTGTTAGAGTACAAAAAACAATGCAAGGAAATTTCCTGTTTAATACACGCGGGTTTTCACGATTGCTGTTTTTTTTAATTTGGTTGTGCGCCAAAATATTGAAATAATTTTAATTAAATTCATTCTTTTACGATCTTTTATTCGTCATACAGGTATATTTTGACAGTTTACGATATATATCTTTAAAATATATACAATTATTTATATTATTCTTTAAAAACTTGAATAATAAATGTATAAATAATTGTATTGTAAAGAACTACATAATATAAGTTCAAAATTTGTCGAAAACGTTGATATAACGAAAATAGTTAGCGCGTTTTCACAGATAAGAAAATGCTAGGTTCGAATCCCGATAGCAATAAAATATTTTTTCTATAAACAAATATTGTTTGAATATCTTTCTAATTAATTACTTTTATATGTATTATATGCATATACGTTTAATTTGAGGTTTCCGCGAGCACTATATATGCAACTGGCGTCTCTTCTAGATTAGATCGCGCTCTTTGTGTATGGTTTTCTTGGGGAAACCTAGGCTGACGTTTCGGCATGGTGACACATGCCAATGTCATGGCGTTGCCTCAAAAAATTACTGTATAACCGTACTTTTTTAAAGGAGATATAAATCTCCCACAGTTGAGTTTTTAAGGCAATGCCTTAACAATGGCACGTGTTACCATGTCAAAACGTCAGCCTAGGTTTCCCAAAGAAACCATGCACAAAAACCGTGAATATACATATATATATGTATATAATTACCACTGAAACTCGAACCCGGAACTTTTTATTACCAGGAGAATGAGTTATCAATTATGTATGTTATATGACTCTAGGATAATTATTGTTTACGACTATATGAAGGATCTTTTCAAGGGTCACGATTGAAATTTCAAACGGCAGCTGATACAATTTTTTTTGCAGAAATATTGGTTAAGGAATAATTTTAATAATTATTGGCTTAATGGGTGAATACATTAAAAACACGCCATAAATAAATGTTCAGAAGGATGATGAAAATGTTATCAATAATTAGCGACATGGCACAAATCCCAGTATATTATTGCATTTTTTTTTTGAAAAGACATAATATATAAGTACGAGTTTCAAGGTTGAACGTGCCGAAAGGTTATTTGTCTCACCTCAAGTGTAGCGTCTCTGACGTTGAGCGGATTCTGCACAGGTCTGTCCCAATCTGTGTACTCGTTCTTGAGTGTCGAAAAAATTTCATTGAGATGGAAGTAGTATGCGTTGCGGACGTACGTGCGTAGTATCCGATCTCGCCGCGTCTCGTTAAACCCGAACTCCAAATCTTGTGCGCTGAGGTCCATGTATGATTCTGAGAAAAAAATAATCAGTTTATAATGAATGCAATGGAAACATATTTTTACAAATATTATGTTTAAGGGGCAGTTATTAAATGAGCGTACTAGCAATTTCTGTCATTTAAGCAACGTGCATTCTGCCTAAGGGCCGGTTGTGTGATTTTTTATTTTAGTAAAAAATGTTACTAACCCTTCCCTACCCATGCAGTAACATAGGTCTACTGAGCCAATTAAATCGTACTTCTAAAAATATGCACAATGTAAAACTTACATTCTAACTAGTCCTAAAAATCTTATTTTCACTTAGAAATGATCATGAATCATGATGAAATCCATAGATAATGCATAAAATGAAGCACATTTCGTGATTATTTGTCACGCCTATAGACATCTCCATCTATGCTTAGACAGTAAATTTGACGTTCAAACAACTCGTAAACGATTTTAATGACAGAGTTTTAGAAAAAAATGTTAAAGTAAAAAGTTACTACTGATTATACAACTGACCCTCTGCATACAATGACAACTATCTTTTATCATAAAAATGTTTCTTATGTATTTATTAACCAGAGCAGAATAATAGTGGGGTTCGCTCTCAATTTAATAACTCTTACATATTTATACATATTTCTCTTAGACCAGGAGTCGGCAGACCGTGGCTCGCGAGCCGCACACGGCTCTTTTCATAGGCATTGGGACTTTTCAACTACAGTTCACATTTTCAAACACAATCATGTTCGATAAATGGAATAGTTTGCCTGAAATATATGACGAAATGAAAGAACTAGCATTTGCCATTATCACAATCTTTGGCTCTACCTATTTATGCGAACAAACATTATCTTCCATTAATTAAATAAAAATAAGTTAAGAAGCAAATTGACTGACGATAATTTACAGTCATGCCTTAAATTGAACAAGTAATCACTTGCCAGACATTTGAGTTGCAAAGGTTTCGAAAGTGATGCATCGTCACCATTCTAATTAGTAAACAAAGTGTTTAATTATTTAGATTATCTTATTTTATAAGTAGAGCAATGGGCTACTGAAGCTTATAACTCCCGTATATTATATTCTTCTAAGTTACCTACGACTATATTATGAATTTAAGTTTTAAATAAAAATCAGAATTAAACCTCTTTTTTTTTGTTATTAAAATTTATACAAATAGCTACAGTGAAAATTGCCTTGCGGCTTCATGAAAAATTTAAGATTCTGTTTACTTAATATTTGGCTCTTCTCACTAGAAAGTCGATCCCTGTCCTCGACCCTTAGACATACCAACTGTATGAAAAAAAAACCCGTTGAGACAATAATTGTTACGTGTAGAACAAATACTGTATTTTCAGATTGTCATAGTGTTTTTCAGGTGCTGGTTTTAGTCAATTTTTTATTTGAATTTGTAGATTTTACTAATTGCAGTTGAGAGATGCGTATAGGTTATATATCAAAAGATTCAAGATGTACTCAGTCGATGAATCAAAACTCAGGTTATTATACGAAAAAATATTCAGTGTGCCTTATATAAGCAGATTTATGGGTTACAAGCTGTTTACTCTTATGAAGCGGGCATGATATAAATAGGACGTAATACATACTAAATAAGTCCAGGTGTTCTTTTAACCTGTGAACTCGGACGTAAGTACATAGCAATATGTTATGTGCATCGTGCATGTACTCCAAATTTACCTTATGGCGCAGTAAACATAATATATAATTTGTACATAATGCGTCCGATGTACGTAAATATAAATAGTGAATGCTCGGATAATGTTTAAACACGTTCGTAATAATAATGTTTAAAAAATATATTTTTCATTAAATAAATCTTTCATTCGCCATACCCGAGAATCTTTTATAATTTTTCACATATAAACTGTTGTCGAGTATTTTGTTTTTTTATATTAACCTTTTAAATGTGATTTTTCATAATAAATATGTATTTTTCATGAACTTTTTACTATCTAATTATATATCATTTATAATATTGTCTGTCTCGGAATTTCGTTCGCCATTAGGCATAATACCTCTTCCTTTGTATATTCTCTGATTATTTATCTTAATACTTCACCTTGATATCTACTGTAATTTTCTACTTTACAAAGGTAGCTTTAGTATATCCAACGTGGGTATAACTATTACGAGACGAAACACAGAGTATACGAAATCGTTGTGCTCAAATCTCAGCAAGAAAACTTCTAGTAAGTTGAAACATAAATTTAACGTTATATAAATATTATTCATTTAAAATTATTATTACATTAATTAAACATAAGAAAACCAACTCAAACATAGTAAAAACACTATTATTTCATTTGGTACTGTCTCTGTTGAACAATAATAGTTGAAATGTAAAAAAAAACATTTGTATTTTTAATATATGAAAGAGTTATAACTTTGTGGTTATGATAATTTTATTTATTGTTATTGTGTTTAGTTTGTAGAACTCCATGTTTATTTTTTATGAAATTAAAAAAAAAAATTAATAACTTTTATTATTAAGTTCTGCTCAGTTTTAAAATGACCTTAACCGCCAAACAGCTGTTTAATATAATGTTTTAAGCAAAACTAGCAAGAACTCAATAATAATATTTATTAAAATTTTATTTTTTAAAGTTCATAAAGAATAATTTTAATATATATAAGTCAAAAAACATTAAATAATCATTATGTTTCAGAGTTTACAATATTTTGGAAAATGATCAAACATTCTATAAAACTTTTGGATTATTATTTTATTTTGGTCAGTGTTGGTTAAATTAGACTTGAAATTTGTAAAAAATGTTAGTATAATCAAAATGTCATAATTATCTAACTCAACTTAACCACCAGTTAGTTCTATTAAAAAAAATGTTCCCAATAAATATCATTTTCGTATCACTAAGACAATTTTTTCCAGAACTCTAATCATATATTGGTACCGGTAATATGGGGTAACTTGCGCCAGGTTTTAAAAAATGTAACATATTAAATGCAAGCATTATTTATTATTATACCTATCATAGTTCCGTGATAGGTTTAGAATACATGTTCATGAATCAAATACATCAATATGTATAATACAGTGTGTCCCAAAAGTATTTTCATTATGGTTCATTCGCTGCATTAATGCAACGAGCGGGAGATGGGCGGGGCGTCCTTGGGTATTCAGTCACTATGGAGCGTGTCCTTCTAGCTGTTCGTGAAATTTTACCTAGAAAATTGATATCCCAATAAACTGGCCTCCACGTAGCCCCGACTTAACACTTTGTGAACTTTTTCCTATGGGGTTACCTTAAATCAAAGGTTAACAGTAACAATCCTCCCTCTCTAGATCAATTAAAAAAATATAGCCGAGAAGAAATGGCAGCGATGACGAATAATACGTGCCGTGAAATTCTCAGAAATATCCCCCCTCGTTTAGAAAAGTGCCAGCGAAATAACTGATCACATTCACCCGTCCATTATTTTATTATAGAATTTTTATTATGAAAAAGACTTTTGGAAATTGTATATAAGAAAATATTTTATATTAAACAGTGGTACGAATCACTTCGGCGTTGAGGATGACACGGCCAATTAGTTTTATTTGCATATAAACGAATATCAGTGCTGTTTCTGTTACACAAAAACTATTATATTATACTTCTATCGGTAATGAATTATTTAGATAAAATGTATATAGATTCTATTGCAAAGTAACCCAGCGTTTCATTTAATCTGGCTATAGATTAAAGTTTAATAGTAATATTTTATTGATAAAATGGACGTACGCAAAGTTTATCCGGTTTTAAGTCGACCGTATACTGACAGACTATGTTTGAAAACAAAAATTTTAAGCTCTCACTGTTAAATGGAAGTAATAAATCTATAAAATCAAATAATTTTATAAAATGAATCTCTAAATTATCAATTGAAACCGAAGATAATAATTGAATGTTTTGATTTAGTTTTAGGAAAAGGTTAGTTAAAAATTATAACATCAGAAATATATCTAGTAATCTCTCGTATATATACTATATATTAAAATTCAACATATACATATACCCGTATAATGTTGAATTTGAGGTTTCCATGGGTTGAGTATAATGTTAGAAAATAAGTTTCTCGGTTATCCCAAGTCGCGGAGCTATTTGATTGCGTAAGTGGTACCATGGTGATGTCGTGAGTGACACCAAAATGAAAATATTGAAACGAGGAATTTCCGTTAGTTCATGTCTATACATTTGGTAGTCTGTGTATTATGTAGAGTTTCATTAATAATACAACGAAACAATATAACATGTCTAGATAAGTTGGTCTTTAGTAAAAACTTTATGAATTAATAAATTGTCTGAATATATGATATAATGCTCGTATAAGGAATTTAGTTGATTAAATAATTTCAGTTTCGTTATAGAAATTCTTCGGAGGCAAATATTAAACATTCTCCCTTAATGGTTTCCTTGGGCTGATCATATATCCGACACCACAAATTGTTTTACTAGTGAGCATTCTTCGAGCATTTTAAGACTAAGTTTGTCGGTGGAATAACCAGACGGCTCGGAAATTCTCGCCCCAAATGGCTGATTAATGAACCATTCAAATAAGATAATGAAATATATATCAGACAAACCACTGTCATTAATACTTAATTCATAATTTATAACAATTTTAATTCGTTACAAAAATATTGTTTTATTTCCATGATTGGGGTTGTCAAATACTTAACATGCCAATAGGTTATACAGTATTACGCACAGACTACCAAATATATAGACATACACTAACGGAAATTTCTTGTTTTAATATTTTCATTTTGGTGTCACTCTTTGGTGGGGTGACTAATTTTAAATATATGACTCAATTGGGACAAAAATTTAATCACTAAATTAATAATATATCATGTTTACACAAATATTTAATTTTCGAAGAGTAAATACTTTTAAGGCTGCATAAATATATCATAAACCAACGGATTTATGTTTCCACAAATAATTTGTGTAGAATGCCCCTCGTCCCGCAATTAATGTTCCGACCCCTCTCCTATACGTACACTTTATTTCATGTCTATTCATTTTCTGTTCTGTGGAATTACAAAGTTTTGAATAGAAAATTTATTGAATTAGTTATGTTAATAATTCGTACATTAAAGCTCACACAGATATATAAGGCTTATTTTCAGAATTTCGCTGCAGGCATTTGCTCTTGACTTTTTACATTTAAGTCAATTAAAATTATTTTTTAAACATTGTATTTTTGGCTGTTCAATAAATTTATATTTCGAAAGTAAAAATACGATACCTGGTAATTCAATAGACCAACAAAAATGTATGAATTTGTAAAATATTTTATTTTTTAATTAAAAAAATGTAATTTTAAAATTTAAATAAATAAATGAAATATGGTGAAGTTATTTAAGAATAAAACCTAACATTTTAAAACTGTTCATTATATACTTCAAAAACTTGAAAATATACAGGCGAAATTAAAATATTTTTTAAAACTTGTGCATATACAGGGTGCAACAGACCTAGTCCACAATATTTTATGGGTGGCTGACTACATTATGAGTCGAAAATGTTCGAGAGATATGTGCAAATTCTGCACTGTTACGAAAAATATTATTATATTAAAGAGAACTATGTTCTGAAAAAAAATACAACTTCACAAATAATAATGTGTTCACTTTAAAATATATAATATAAGTTGTATCGAAGTATATTCAAAAATTTAATAAAATGAAATTGAAAAATCTCTGGCATCTCCTATTATTAGCGATTATTTATCAAAGTAGGTATTCATAATAAATAGGTGATAGCTTTCAAATAAATGGAACGTAAGATGTATCAATTTGAAATAACTGCAACATATAAGTTCGAAAATTGACGACTATTTACAAGGCTGACGTAGTGTAATTGGATATCGCACTTCCCCGGATAGGAAGAGATCCTGGATCAAATCCCGGTGGCAACAATTTTTTTTTCTCGATAAATTGAGTTAATCTGTATGTATATCTTTCTATTTGATGCATTTAATTTGTATGAAAATATTGTTGCTTAAAATTTGTACAAAATCGTGTTAGGTTTGAAGTCTACGCATTTCAAAATAAATATTTCCAAAATTGTTTAATTATGTATCTATATCTTTGCTTCAGGCCCTAAATCATCTAACAAAAAATAGTGTGGCCTCTCAAAAATCAATGACCTTTCATTTTTGCAGTCAATAAAATATTTAAATCAATCGAAATAATTGCATAATTACATTTTTTTTTAAATGTTTATATATCTGACACGGTTGAAATATCCCATGAATATTTTTAACTTTAGTCAGGTATCCACCTATATAGTATTATGGACTAGGTTTGTTAGACTTTGAAATTGTAATTGAAAAAGTGACATCATCATTCTACCAGTACATGTAAGTTAGATAAATTTTTTGAAGTCCAACACTACAGATTAACTATGAAATAAAAAAATTAAATGAAGAAATAAGGATGAATGTAAAGCTGATCTTAGTATAGTGAGTAAGATTAAGAAAGGATCACTTAGGTGGTTTGGTCATATGGAACCGATAAATGAGAAGAGAATGGTAAGAACGATATATGACGCACGTGTTGATAGCACCAGAAGTAGAGAATGTCCGCGAAAGACTTGACACAACCAGGTAAATCAGATACTGGATGGTCCTGTTGGAAGACTCAATAATCGTCGAATTTGTATGAGAAGATGTATGAATGCGGATGCGGTGAGAATTGTGTGTCAGGATAGAAGAGTGTGACGCTCTATCTTCTCTGTCTAACCCTGCGGGGAATCGGCGTGGTGGTAAATAAATAATGAAATAAAAAACACGGTTTACCTTCAGTATATCATCTATCAGAGCACTTGCTCAGAATAAACATTTAAAATAAACGCCTACCTGCAGGCTACTCTTAGACAAAGTAATTACTTTATTTTTAATTGTCACATAAATAAATATATGACAGATTTTAAATGGATCACTCCAGGTATTTATTCGTTTTCTCGCTACGGCCAGAATTAATATTTTATAATTTTGCGGTGTTTTCAAACACTCGGGATTCGTTTCTCGTGAAAAGAGGTGCTCTTGTAACATACGGATTTATTATCAAAATTACTGTACATGGTATTAATGTTATATTCCCCTAGGCTTTTGCCGCTAGGAGCCAATCTTAAAAGCAAAAGGTGTGAGCGTAAACCTAGCACCTTACACCTGTTACAATAGCACTTCACTTTTACACCGATATGGTACTAATAATCAACATTTTAATTTTAATCGCTCAAAATGGTGTATAATATAATATTGATATATTTTTATTAATATCATTTTGAATCCGATATTATACTAGATGTAATTTTTGTCCAACATCATACTACTTCAAATAATTTCATGTATTTTCGCTGTTACTTCAGTAATACAGTTGATTCCGCTTGATTGAGCCGCCGGTTAATTGGGGCGGCCGCTTATTTGGGCCAAATTTCAAATAATGGAAACCAAACCAGCCAAGAAACTAACGGTATTTTAAATCGCTTAATTGGGACAATATTCTGCTTAATTTGGACAGTAAATTTAAAATCACAATACATATAATTTCAATTTAAATTTACCATCGGGTTGGCGTGGCGGCGCGCCGGTCGTCTAACGACCTACCTACCATCGAGGAAAATTAGTTAATTATATACTAGAATCCATTGATGAATATGTATTAACAGTTTCCACGACAGATAGAGATTAGTGAAAAAATTTCCCGATATTTTGTTTAAATAGTTTATTCAATGTACATTTGTTATTTTCGAGACGTCCGTGTCATTTACAAGCATTATTTAAACTAATACAATAACATAATGAACTCAGTAAAAGTAATACAGAGAACAATTATTAAAGTAATATTTTCAAAAAAATTTTTAAACACAAACACTTTATTCAAAATTCCCAGTTCCTAAAATAGAAAATATTTATAACAAAACCACAATCATTCAATTAATCAAAGAAAATAACATTATACAACTTGTAACAAATACATCCTTAAGATATCAAAATAACTTTAAAATCCCAAAATGTAACACCAAACACTATCAACAAAATTTCATGCATTTAGGCATAAAAAATTTCAATAGCCTCCCTACAGAAATTAAGAAGATAAAGGATATAAAATAACTAAAAATTAAATTAAATGAATACTTCAAAAATACACAATTAGACAATAAATAATATTATAGATTGCAATTATAAAACTCTGACTCTTTTAAAATTACTATAGTGTAAATTCCTCTCCAAGCACCAGAGCTAATCTCTTTTTTGAAAAGATACAGCGATATATAAATATGTATGTAAATCATATATAAAATTGTAAAAAAATAAAAATTAACTTAAAATATCCAAGTACAGTAATTAGGTATTGTTAGGTTATGGTAGTAGGAATTTGGTGCGAAGGTGGAGGGAGTGGTCAAAATAAGGGAACATCGTTAGTAAAGAAGATTTACAAAATGCTATTATTGCAACAAAATAATAGCACCTTGTATTAGGTATTGTAAGGTTGTAGATAGTAGGAATTTGGAGGGAGGGGTCAAAATATGGGAACATTATAAGTAAAGGTGATTTATAAGGTTATTTTGTGGCAATAATAGCACCCTGTAAATCACCTTTACTAACGATGTTTCTTTATTTCAACCCCTCCCACTTCCCACCCACCAAATTCTTACTACTACAACCTAACAATACCTAATTACTATACCTGCATATTTTAAGTTAGTTTAAACAACTCTTTTAAATGACACGGACGTCTCGAAACTGGTAGTGTATTTGGTACAAAATAAGTAACAAATGTACATTGAATAAACTCTTCAAACAAAATGTTTATAAATTGTTACACATGTATGCCCAAGAAATACAAAAAATCAAAAATTCCCAAATTTTCCAAAATTTGTTGCAAGCAATACAGTTTGTCGTGACAGTTGACGACCTATAAAAACCAACACCATACAAAATTGCTTTGCTATTTGCGACTATAAACCTTTAGATATTCCCGGCATTTTGGGCAATGAGGAAAATGTTAGAAGTTTCTATTGTTCACTATCAAGAATTTTCGACAATAGATAACACTTTACTATGTTACGATGAAAATTAAGACTACTTATTATTTTGTTTTTGAATTTACTATTATTAAAAATGATCACAGGTTAATTTTAATTAACCCAATTAAGCGGAATCGACTATATAATTTAATTATAATTCTTATAATTTATTATATTATAACTTCTTATAATTTATTTAAACTAAACTGATTGCTTTTATTATGAAGCAGTCCTAACTTGCTGGTCTCCTGATACGAGGATCTCTAAATTACCTACTACGGGAGTATTTTATACAAGAACCCAATAGAGTTCGTAATAATAATATATGTTGCGAGATCAATTTTCAATAGAAACGGCGAACAATACTAAAACTTTCGTTTATGAGCTAGACAAAATATTTGAAAACCGGCGTGAATTCAGGGTCCTTTTTTATCCTCAACAAGTAGGAATAATGGAATGCTGCTTTTTAAAGTTTGACGCATTACATTCAACCTGCGTAGGGGTCCACAGTGGTAATAAGCATTCCTGCCTGCCCGATTCTCCCCCCCCCCGTTCCGGGCTCGCATTCCGTACTTTAAACTGGGATAAAAAGGAAAAATATTTGTTACTCCAACTGTAAAAGTACCTACTCAATGTTATATTCAAGTTGGATACTGATCTAGCGTATTTTCGAATACAGAGAATACAGACAATTTCAAACCGTTTTTATTTAATGATTTTAACATTATTACTGACAATATATAAATAATACAAGCTTTATTAATAACAGTCAAATAATTAATTTATTGATATTTTTTATTAATTTATAGCAGAATAGCTTACGCAGATTTAACCGATATTTTTTCGATTACTTTCGAGTAGGTACATGTTTTGATATTTGAAATCGCTGTGTTGAAATGACATGTTTCTATTGTAATAAATTCTTTATAATAATAATTGAAGTGTTCTCTGTAAAATAAACAAATGGTATCGACATTTTATTGTAATAGTTTTTGACTTCTCACAAATTTAATTATTTTAATTTCAGTTTTTTTGGAAATGTGTTGATAAATACATTCAATAAATTGTTATTGAAACATTTTAATGTTAATAGATTCTACAAAAAAAAAAACACATTTTCACAAATTTTAAATATGGTTAATTGTTACCTGTTGACGTTAGTCCAAAAAGCAAGGTCCGGTGTGGAAAGTCAGCCAACTCGTACCCGGCTGCAGTAGCAACTGTGCTGGCACTTGATGGATTTTGGGCAACATTGAAGCTCGGCGGTTGGACCTTGTATATCAAAAATTTAACACATTATTAAAATACTAGCAGAAAGTACTACTATTTTATTGTGTCTTTGGAATAGATAAAACAATAAATAGAGCTTCCTATGTATCCTGAATATATTTATTACTATTTTTTTTATTTAAAAATAAACAATTCACACATTATAACTCGTCTGAAAATAATATTTCCTAATTTTTAATATAGGATGCATGATACTAGTTGAGACTATTTTTGGCAGTAAAAAAATTTACTGCTACCTTAATAAAGTATAAAATTAAATGTACGAGATAATGATAATGTTTATATAATATTTTTTGAAATTGTTTATTTTCATTATACATATGAATATATACATTTATTATCATATGAAATTTATATTTGATAAGATAATTCGTATTTTTTTAATATAAGATTTCAATAAATTAAAATGTTGTGTTTTAGGTTATCAAAATAAATACAAAATATCTATTAAACTGTTCACGTTTTATATCTTAAAAACAATATTTACCTGCGAAGGGTTGAGTAATACCGTTCCATCAACGAAGGGGGCAAATCCAGGAAGAAAGCGTGGTGGATCTATGCGGACGCTTAGAAGCTCGTTAAGAGACTTAGTTCTCAGACAAGGCGCTATGTCATCTTCCAGAAGGTCTCCATGACATCCCGTTTGTTCTGCTACCTGAAAATATTCTAATATGTTACTATTTCAAATTACTAATAAAGATGAGATTAGTTAAGTATGACGGACATAAATAGAAAAGGTTTTATATTATATAAAGTTACAAATATATGTCCACGGTTCTGTGTTTAATACAATTGACCGCGACCATGTATTACCAGTAATGTGTACATATATACATATCGTCACAACATGCAAATCTAATCACCACATATCTATAACTTCCCTGTCAACTTCGCACAAGTCAAGGGAATCGTACTTAAGTTCAATTCAGTTTCAGTTTAGAAAGAATCTGTTTTTCTTTACACCTCTAGAAAGGTAAGTAATACTTTAGTAATCTAACTACAAAAATCATTCAAAATTCTCCAGTAAAGTACACGATTCTAAGAGATGTGGTGTTGCTGCATATTTGACAATATATTTTTTGAGCATGGTGTGCTGGTTTGGTCTAGCGATAAGATGTGATGTAATATTGATGTGATATGTGTTCAGTACACGCATTACTATTTTAAAACATAAAGTATGTGTATATAAGAGAAGCTAAAAATATTATTATGTTTATAAATGTACGGCTTTTCCCTACCTACCTAAGTTTAATTATGTATTATGTTGTATTAATTATTTTAAATTATTTACCAAAGAATTTTACAGAATTATTTCGCAAATAAGATCATTTTAACAAGACTACGTTTGTAATAAAAAATAAAAACAGGGTATTCCGTTAACATTCTCAGCAAGTTAAAACATTTAAATACAAATATAATTATTGAAAGTGTAATACAGTACAATTCTGGTTAATTTAAATTAACAAAGCTTTTAATTTTACGTGTTAAATAATCATTTTAAATTTATTTACAACGATATGTCAGTTAAACCAAATAATTGTTTGTTGCTAGGCCCCGCGGTTGTCGCTTCCGCATGGTCAGCGTTTCCTAAAAATCTATTTTTTAATGTTGAAAACAAATTTATTATCAATGAAAGATTAACTACTGTACGATCCAATCAACCATGTCTTTTTTGCCTGTCCATTGCGGATCACAGGTTTTTTTACAATAATCTTGTCAATGGTAATTTTCAACTCCCGGTTAACTTGTGTCATGTTCTTTCCTTTAACTCGCCATATTTAAGCTATTTAATAGCAAATTTCTTGAACGTTAATGGTATTAACTTGTAACGCAATATTCCCTATTCAATAATATTGTTGTACTGCTTTCTATGAAATAATGTTTTAACTTTAACTTTAAATAATGTTTAATGGCACAAATCACTCTTGAACGGTAGATTGCCTGCTTAAAAGACGAAGAAGAAGAATATCCAATCAGAAATATATCGTTCAGGTAGTAGCATGACATGCGTTGCCAAATTCTATGAAAAAAGGTTGACACCGAGCAGCACATGGATTATATGAACCTTCGTGCGTTGTATGCTTAAGATCATTTTGTAAAGCCAAGCTATAAAAGTTTTTTAAAATACACTTTTTTGTACGCTCGTAAGTCGGATGGGCTATATACTCAGTGAGGAGTATCAGTGCTGCCTAGTAGCTATTCGCACTTTCCGAGCATGCACGATGCTAGTGGTAAGTAAATCGGATTTATATGCAGTCCTAACACTACTTGCTTATGAAATGGCTCGACACAAAATCTTAGAATATTGTAAATAGATATTTTAAACAGATTTTTTAGCGTTTCTCATTAGAAGTTTAATGGTTCGTTCATTTTACATAAACCAGACGAAAGCATTAAATCGTTCTTCACCAGCATGCATACCTGCGAGCTCTAGTCGAAATAATCTGGACGTATAACCGTCTTCGAATTCAGTACAACAGCTCATACAGAATACTGTTTGGATTGATGCGTTATTGCAGCGCATCTACAATGTTTACATGGATTCGTTCCGCTTCTAAGACATCGTGTTGCAGTCGTAAATCTGCGGCTGGAGCTCAGCACCAACTCTTCTCTGACTAGAGAATGGCAACAAATACAGAATAGCTACATATACAACAATGGCCATGACTGAAGTAGTTATATATGTAATATTTATATTTTGTGTGAACTTTTTATTTTAATTTATTAATATTTTCCTTAGTTTTCTTGTTCTTTTTCTTTTTCACAGCATTAAATTTATTTCGTAACTTTAATGTATAACATTATATGTATTATCTTTATGGCGAATCGGGTTAAAAAAAACCTGATCACGCTGGAATAAACACATTATTATGTTATTATTAGTGTTTATTTTGGATTAACGTATATATTTCTTGCGATGTGCAATATTCTGCGAACTTCATATTCAAGATATTTGTCCTACTAAATATGTTAAATTAAGTACGCCATGATCGGCTGTCTAAGTCGTATAATATAATACATGTAAGTGAGTTGCTACAGCATTATCCAGTTTTGCTGCTACTCTAGCTTGAACCCTGTAATGTGACAACGCACAGGCTGCCTGCATTTTCTTTATAAAAAATAATTATCTTAGTGGTCACCCCAATTCTCCATAAAATATTGTCGGAGCCTTTTGCAACATATTAAAGTTAAAATTTTAAAAAAACTACTAAACCAATTAAGCTGAGAGCAACATCTGACATTACGACTTTTAAAAATAAAATTATCAATTTCCTACAGAAATTATTTATACCAATCCAAAGGGATCATTTTAAAATCGATCGACACCAAAATTAAACTAATTTTAATTGTTATTATTATCACAAAAATTCTACGAATTATTTATGTAAAGTATTATTATATATTTGTATTTAAATTTGGGTAATACTTGTTCAGATATATTTGATTATCAATATATGTTTGTAATTTTACTTTATTAGTGCTGTTTTTCCGGCTAATCCTTTGTGATAATTTTCTAAGAATACTACCCATATTCGGGATTATGGAGCAGAAGGCGACCAAGACGTTTCTTAAAAATTGCCAGCTGAGTAATTTCGTCAATTTATCAAAGGATTCGCGGAATCGTGGAGTTGTTATTCCTCCCGTGCGGTGTGAGAAGGAACCAACTTTTTCTGGCTTGCACTACCAGCAGCTTATTTACGCGTATTAAAATGACAAACGACCGCGCGATGAATGCGCAAAAGGTTCATTTTTCAGTTTCATTCACGCTTCATTTCATAATCGTGTGGAACCTGTTTGTAATATTCAGCCATTAACGGCGTTCTGTCGATGCGTAGCGGAAACGCCGCACGACGCGGGAAAGTGAGCTTGAATATTGTCGGAATTTTCCGGGCAAAACATTCTTTGAAAGCTTCAAGCATCCGGTCCTTTTATTTCTTCCGCGGTTATTGTGGTTATTGGGGTCTAAAATTTGTTTAAAATATTTTAAAGAAATGACGTAATAGGGAAATAGGAAATGTAAGAAATCGTTTTAAAATAAAAGCTTCCGCGATAATAATATATTATGACGAAACATATTCGCTGTTTATAGCTAAAAGCAGGTTTTAACATGATATCAAAAATTGATTATAGGTAATTTGAGTGAGATATCAACATTGTTAATGAAAGCTGCCAATTTTATTACAGATTATTTGAACTTGAAATATTAGTAATTATGAACATACCTTTCTTTTAACAGTGAGAGGTTCTCTTTGTAAAGCCCAAGAACTGAGGCCTGATCCGCTAAATAAAATAACTCTTTGAAGTAATTCTGTAACAAATAAATATAAAAATCAACAAATTATTCACATACATCATACCTACTATAAATAACTACAAACACTAATCAAAGTTATTTTACAGTATCATTAAGGGGTTTACTTAACAGTTTTTTTAATAAAATCAATCAATATATATTTTCTGATTTATGAAGTCGAGATTACTGTTTTTTTGAAAATTATGAATACTTCTGTAATACATCTTTTAATTTTTGTTGCTTGTTTAATATTATTTAAAGTATATATATATATATATAAAAAATTGTATAGATAAACGAGCCTTCTTTTTAATTGAGTATCTCGAGCTCAGGAAAGTACTTACAGTGTTATATTAAATGAGAAAATCTTTTAAATTATAAATATATACTTGTTAATAAAACATTTTAATTAACCCATAGGTAGATAACAGAAAAAATAATAAAGTATACACAAGAAATTACGATACTGTGTCTAACTTTAAAGTCAACCAATTTCGTAAGCAACTATTTTTTTACAACTCATTTTAAAACATCAATAAAATAATATTGTTAAAATAAAAATACGTAGAAATGTATTAATTACTGGTAATAAAAATATTATTATATCATTTATTCGTCCCTATGCAGTGATATATGTAAATTTTTATCGGCCTGTATCTGTTTACATCAGCACCCGTGTTTATGAAGGTGGCTGGAGTAAGCTGCATTAGTTTTGGTGATTGTAATGTCCAATACGAGACTAATACAGAAAACCGATAAGCTGGACATTCCTGCAGGCTGCTGTTTCACTTCATTTTCGTATTGTCTAACCATCCTTTATCGTGATATCTTTGCCCAACTTCAACTTCTGTCTGTCGCCGGCAGAATTACCTTACTGGTCTCTATGCCAGTGAGTGGTAACCCACCACTTACCGAGGACCATATCGGTCTGTATTGCCAGTGTGGAATATATTTATGCCTCTTTTAGAGACATTCTTAAAGCGTAGATGCTGATCGCCGTGAAACTTTCTGGTATCGCAAAGCTCGTCACCTTACTCGAGAAACATATGTCCAATCTAACACAACAGCCTTTCTTTTGAAACTATTATTGCTGCTTAGTGTGTGCGGGACAGCGCTTTTGCGTTGGTGATTTTGTCTTGCCATGACACTCCCAAGACGTGTAGTAAACAACGCAAAGTTTTCTCCTTCCACCTGTGCTCTGGCCAAAAACTGAAACTGTACTTCAGTACAATTATCGTTGAATACTGTGTACAGCAGCACAGAGAAGACAATTCCGAACAATGTGGTTACTATCACGCATCCTTGCCTCGCTCCACATTCTACTTTGAAAGTAGAGCCTGCCACCAAATTAGACAGTACCTACAATTAGTATTTTCGTGGAATGATCGTAAGATTTAGGTAATTTGTTTTTTTAACCAATGCACATACACATTAAATGTATTAATTAAAAAGATGTACATATAAAATCAATTTATTAAAAAAATATTATTGTTGCTACCGGGATTCGAACCTGAATCTCTTCCTATCCGAGAAAATGCATTAACCGATTATGCTACACCGACACAGTAGGTTAACGACAAATTTTCGTCTTGCAAATGTTTCAAATTAATACAACTGTCGTTCCATTAATTGAAAGCAATCTTATTTATATTTACGGAATCTCAAACACCTTCACGTAATCCGATAGGAGATACCAGAATTAATTGATTATTAATTATGTCCTGTAAAATTGTAACATCACAATAAGAGTGTGTACTCCTTAATAATGCACATTCATTTATATTTTTTTTATTATCACTTTTTTTACGAAATCTTAAAAATCTAGACGCTTATCTGCAGGTTCATAATTTCAATTAACATATAATGAATTAATGAAAATTAAAATAATATTTAAATTTAAATAGTATTAGTTCTAAGTCCAGACTTGGCGTGGTTTTTCCAAAACAACGAAGGTCAAACATATAAAGTCTGTGATGCTTTTTATATTGGGTGTGAAATCATAGACCTTGAAAGCAAGGGAGAATAGCTAGATTAATGCCTTTGAGATGGATGGCTAAACGCACAAATGTCTCCATTCTGCAAGAACTGAACATCATTTGCCTAAGATGAATCCTTCAATTTTTTAGTATATTGCGAGAAGCTTGCTATGGTGGGCCACTTCGAAAGACGAAGAGGAAGATCCCCAACCCGTTGGACCGACGAAATGGAAAAGGCACGAGGGATTGACGTGGATGAAAACAAAATTGTGAATATATTGGGACGTCTAATAATTTTTAATGCTATTTTGTTTTTTTTGTGACAAAAAAATGACTATTCGATAGCATTTTTTCTGTTCTAAAACGTCAGTGTTCTCCTGTATCTTATAATTTTGCTTAATTTTTGGGCTTAAATAATGGAGTGTTCAGCTGAGGAAAATGAACATTTTCGACACGTACTCCTTTTTGCCTTTATGTTATGTTACGTTCAATAACGACAAAGACCTCAGAAATGGACTCGAAAACTATATCTATATCAGACCAACCAATATTTACAGAAAAAGCATCGACAAATTGGTTGAAAGATGGGATGAAGTCCCGAACAATAATAGAAAATACATCACTGATTGAAATGTTGTAATTTTTGCTTAATAACTTGATTTTATAATAAATCATTTAACAAAACAGCAAAGACCCAACCCAAAACATTAATTAAATGAACAAAAAATAAAAAAATAAATGCAGTTACCTATTATCAATTGTCACGCATTAAGGAAAAAAATAATTAAAATAATATTAAAAATGTACAATATTTTTTAGCATTCAATATATGATTAAAAGTAAACTATAGTAAGGATTAGAGCGTAAGGATATCGGTAATTTACTGCTCAGCATGCAAATAATAAATTCTCGATCCACACTAGTTTTTGATTTTCACGTGGTTTTAGAAATTGTTAATTCCAAGATGGCAGCACATCGTATGTTTCTTCGATGTGAAATTAACCTATTCAGTTATACAATATTGTGATTTAATTTTATTAATAAAGGCAGTAACAACCTACGAACAGGAAGAACGTAGACGGAAAAGTATAACAATTTCAGTATATGTCGTAAATCAAATAACTGCGTTTTTATCATTTTTTGGCCGTCTGAAGGTTTTGAATTAGCTTTATTTTTGAGGTACAGGAGTGATTTCACGATGATGCATGACGCTAACTCAATATTAATTTCACCGAAAGAAAGTAAATTACTTTTAATACAGACTGGAATAATATAATGAAGTATATAAAATCTACTTAATGAAGACTTAAAATTGAAGTAAATCTTATAGACTCGCAAGTTTCGTTCCACATGTGGTACCAAGAAGAGGCCTTCCCTCTAAGAGACCCTGCCTTAACCGTATACAAAGATTTTGTACGGTCTGCGAATAATACTTTATGTAAATAATAAGAGAAAACACTTTGTTTAAAACCACTATGTATTGATAAATCAACATGTTTCGATACCTATGGTATCTTCTTCAGGAAACAATGTATACTAAAATGAAAAAAACAAGCATATATAAAAAAAACTACAAAAATATAAAAGGTGAGTAACTAATTGGGAACTATTGTGAAAACAAATTTAAAAAGTGACTTTGCAAAAGAGCTTAATTTGCTATCGACAGATTTTTTTTCATTTTTAAATTTTCAAATGTATCTAACTGTAAACCCTAGTATTTGAATGTTAAATTTCTAATCACTTGTTAATGCCAAAATTAATTCGTTTTTAATTATTAAGACCTCCGAGTTAAAAAAAAATCATCCTTATCCTTGTTATTTAATATATAATTATTTTATTTGAACAAAGTGTTTTTTCTTATTATTTACATAATATGTTGCTACAAAATAATTTTGCAAATATTGGAAAAGATACGCGGCACTTTTACTATAGCTGACGATGTAAAAATATCGCATCCGTTGTTGACCTTTTGCTACTACAGAATTCATATTGATTTTTCGAATAAGACCTGTCATCCAATTTTTGTAGTCTCCTTATTTAGCGAAAATCTTTCCTGTGATATTAAACATACAAATATCTTTGTACTGAATCGTCTTTGATGCGTTTGCTCTTTTGTAACGTGATTATGTAGATTGGCGTCTCTCATGTCTTGCGGTACGCAACGTCTGTTCCAGGACCTTATAAGAAGACGATCTAGTAATGGTAACAAAGAATCATGTCTTAGTATCTCAGCAGGTATACCATACATACCAGGTACTTTCCGCTGTGCAATGCTCGTCATGCCCTGCATGAGCCCTTGTAGTGGTGGATCCTCGTGTTCTGTGGCGAGTGACTCATTACACCACCGCCTTAGATCTTTTTTGACCAGAAGATATTTTGTGCTTGATCAGCGCTGCTCGTTTTGTCTCAATGTTGGGACAGAGTAACAATCACTATTAGATGTTGCAGTTTCAAAAGTATTTACCGCAGCTTAATAGGGTATACATATATATCAGTGCATAGATAGAGAAATGATATAGTAGTATTTCACAAAATTGAATTTGAAAAACTTGTAAATAATTTATAATATTTGTTATATTTTTATTTAATATCTTTGTTTTATTAACCACATTTTCTTCTTCAGGATATCATAACTAACTAAAAATATATTATTGTTTTATACCAGAATCTATTTAAAAAAAATCTGAATTACACCTGAATACATCCTGAAGAAGAAAATTGTATTTTTCGAAACCGGTGGATGTATTTAAACTCAATTAAGTGGTTAATAAAACAAATATATTAAATAAAAATATGATTTTTAACCACAAAGTTAATATTGCTAATTTTAAAAGTATAATATTTGTTATGAATCAAAAAATAAATGTAGAATTATTTTTATTTAAAGTATTGCATATGGCATTTCGCAGCAAACTTGTGACCAAGATCGTATTCGGTTTAAACAATAAAACTAAAATAATTGAGCCGGAATATAAGTCCAAGTCTCACTATTTTATTACGCATCAAATATTAAGTTTTCCTGTGCAATTCGGTCAAGATTCTGTGGAATACGTATCGAAACACCTAAATGTGACCAATGCACATTAAGTACATGACCGGCAAACGACGCGTGTCTATAAGTGACATTAAGTAGAATCATGCCTTCTTGCTCTATAGCATAGTTTCAAAACGAGACAATCAAATTAATTACGCGCGGAAACATTACTTCAACGGATACAGTTTGCTGCAGACGAATCTAAAAAGTGAGATCAGAAGATCGCGACCGATATCCTGGCAAGGCATATCCATAAATAAGGGTAGTCGCTGCAGACTGAAATATAAAATCATGCGCAGCCCGTGTAGAAGAACCATTAGAGATAGCTTTCAAATCAGTGTACAATAATAGTTTTTCTCAGTGTTTCTGAATAAAAATTAGTATTGTTTGAAGACAGCAAGATAAAAGATTTATAGTAAAACCGATCGAAATTCAAATCCACCACCATCTCAGTTGGCATCGACGCTAGCGCCAGCGTTGCCGGCTGCTGCTACAAGTCTGGCTCGATTCACCGCCAAGCAGTCTTTCCAGTTCCATCGTTTCACAACGGCGGTCTTGCCGGCTCGCGCTCGCCGAGCAAGACCGCCAATTCATTTCATTTCATGCACACATGCATCTTCTACATCATTCATTCACTCTATTCATTCTATGTCTTCCTTGTTTTCATTGTCATTGTCATAATAAACCTCAACACACATCAATCACATTTATTTCATTTAACCACCGTTTTAACCCCCAAATATATATATTCATAATTTGCTCGACTAATTTAATATCGAGAACATTCATTTTAGAAACACGTTTGCAATCATGAATATCTGATCCGTACATCAATATATTATAAGCCATGTCCCATGGCACAAAATTGACTGCGGTCAATTCGAGACTCGGAACAACGCGTGTGGTGCCCCGGGTGGAGACACTCTGCTGAAGTCACATCAGGACTCTATGGACCAGTAAACAGAGGTAGAGAACATCTTTCTTTCAATTTTGACGGAGGCACACCCATCCTAAATCATTTTCCTCTCTGATTTCTTTTATTTATTTATTCACTTTTCAATGTGAGTTCTGTGATGTACCTAAAGTTATCAGGGAGTATCAATTCTGTCAAGTCCCAAGTGTAATTAATATGAAACATATATAATTGTAAGTAGTTAGAAATTAGTTTAGATAATTAGGAATAAGATACGTATTAATTCAATAAATCCTGTTAAGATTTATATCGAGCATGAATTTTCTAGTCATATGTTCTGAGGTTATTGCTATGATACGCAGGGTCGTATGATTACTGGAATATATAAATATTTAGAAATGCCCAATTTCATGAATAAATGTGAATTTATAAATTATTATCTGTTTAAATTTGAATCCCAAATTTATTCTATTTTACTGATTGACGAAATTGCAAATTGATTCGAATCTAAATTGGTATAGCCGTCTGCCCGGGATAAGAGAATTTCATGTCAGAGGTTACTAATTCATGAACTTAAATGGATTGGTGTTTTGTAACGTAACATATTATAAGAAAAAAAATGATTATAGAAATAAAAATCAGAGTAGAATAGATAATGATTCCGAGTTTCCCACGGACCCGGGAAACCAGTGATTGGGGAAATAATGTGAGGTGATCTCCCATTGATGGACGCTATGTATATTCAACAATGACATACTCTTTATTATTTAAATTTTTTAAATGATCGATACGTAAACTAAGCACTTTAGATATAAACTAATCATATTTTTTTCCACACTCACGTCTTCATAATTTAATGAAATTGTATATTCGATAATATAAACCAATCATTGGTGCGACAAATACTTCATAAATAATTCCCAAACATGGGTCTTACCATGTAAGCTATCTTTCCAATTTATAGTTGAATTTGTTAGGGTAAGATTCGCAAATTTATTCAGATATGGAACCTTTGCAAATATGGGTACGATCCGAGGCCTTAGAAATTTTTTGCATAAGGTTCTAAACTGATTTACGTAGCTGCCTAGAAAAATTATTACGATATCTTGTTTCCCGTATTAGAAAATATCTTTTCATTTCCCATGACACGTAATATAATAAATTTTGTTATAAATAAATACTACAATGTTTTCGAACTGCGCACAATGTATAGTGTTTTTCAATAAATGTAAAATTTATAGAACTTCACGACTGAGTTGCGAAGTTCTCACAATTTGAAGTTACAAAACTTGTATAAAAAATCACCGCATCATAAACGTCTCCGTAGGCGGGTGTTTAAAAGAGCGAATGAATATACCGCAAGTATTTAACTGTAGGTCAATAGCTCCCTTGAAAGCTATTCAATTTAATCTTGTTATTTCGCAGTTTGCGCAGTTTTTGGTGGAGGCTGTGCGCATCTGGAAACCTTTCAAGGTGGCTGGGGAGGTTAGCACCTAGCTAGTACCTTCCATGACTTCCCTCGGGACCGCCATTTGAATAAAGGAACCGAGTCTTGTTTTCCCAACTAGAGTTGGGGCCAGGCCGTCGGGTTGTTATGTAAAAAAGGGAAGGGTATTAGCATTTCACTTAAAGGACTTGTTTCTGTGTTTTTCGTTTCGGCGAGGGCACAGAGGGGCAGGAGCTGGTCATGCTATTATAGATAACGAAAAGTTTTGTGATTTAGATAATGCAGGTTACTACCAACACATTTGGAACCTCTATAGGAAATTGAATTATTCGACTTCTATTTTTATAGACAAGTCACAGATTGATTTTATTTATTTTGTCAGTATACGAAAAAGATCTTTTAATCATTTGGATTAAAAACAAGAAGTGTTCCGTACGTTTTTTCTCTACAAAATCCAATATGGATTTCATAAAGACCATACACAACAGAACATAAAGCAATCCACGTAGACCCTGCTGTAATAGTCGACTTGGGGCTTTGAAAGCGTTTTATCGCTTCATTAATTTTTATTTAAAACGATTTTTATGATTTATCCCCCGAGGTTATTTTCTCTGACCTCTGAAGTTTAACGCCAAATGTTGGTATCAAAGAGGCCTGTAGCTATAACCATTATCGTTTAGAATACAATATATATCTGTGTACACTTCCAAGTCAGCTTTAAATGGCATAATAGGGGAATCAAATTTTTTCTACACTCTAGTGGAGTTTAGTGATCCGGAACAGAGATCGATTTTTCATAATGGTGGCTTTTTGGTTCTCTGTCGCCAAATTCGCCAGATTTCAAGACAAGTGTTTCAATAATGTTGATGACCCACATTAAAAATCATCTATAAAGCTTTTTTATTACTGATATTGGAAAAATAGAAGACTCGATGAAGACAACATTTTTATAACATTCTTATTGTGTGTCGTTCATAAATATCGTAGGAATAAGCGTAATGTAGTGGATTTTCGAATTTCTTTGTATTGGCATGTAATCAAAAATTCCAGCGGCTGTGCTTTTTATTGCTAGAATAATATCAATTTTAATTATTTGATATTGTTATACATAAAGGATTTCCTAACAGAACTCTATTTAAAACCTGCTAGTAATTCATAGCAGAAAAAAAAAGCTAAAAATTATTACGCAGGGTGGACTATAAGTTTTAAAATCAAAGCGCGCGGGAGTTTAGTCCTTGGAAATTTAGTCGCGGTGGATCGCTTCGCGGGGGAACAAGGCGTTTTATTTCTCTCACTCGAAAAGGTTAAGAACTTTACAAAAATGTACGGTTTTCGAGATGATCATCATTATATATTTTAATAATAGTAAAAACTAATTTCATATAATACATACACATCAATGTAAATCTAAAAATATAAAACATTCAAACCAATTAACAAAATAAATAATATAGAAGAATAAAAAATTATATTTGATGTTTAGAAATTAAAATTTTAAACACAAATATAAAAGAAGTGAAAGTGGCTAACAAGATAAAATACCATTTATAGTAAATTATATGTAATAAAAGTGATTAGGTATCACAATATCTTGTTCCCACATCGTGATCAGATGTTCTTATCTTGTCATTGCAACATGATCAGACATTTAGATACCGTGTCATCACACCATATAACGCGATCAGATATTTAAGTGCTTTCCAGTCACACCTTGATGAGACATTTACATACCTTTCGGTCTTACCGTGATTAGACATTCTGTCTAATACCGTGTCATCTCACTATGATCACTTCACTTACTGTTATCACACCATACACCATCATCAATCATTCAACCTTTCAACTACGTCAATCAGATATGTACACACCGTGATCAGATATACACTTACTATGTTATCACACCTTTTACCGTGATCAGACATTTACACCGAGATCAGATATTAATTTACCATGTTATCATACCATTTACCGTGATCAGACATTTATACATCGAGATCAGATATTAATTTACCATGTTATCGCAGCATGTACCGTGATCAGACATTTATACATCGAGATCAGATATTAATTTACCATGTTATCACACCATTTACCGTGATTAGACATTTATACATCGAGATCAGATATTAATTTACCATGTTATCACACCATTTACCGTGATCAGACATTTATACATCGAGATCAGATATTAATTTACCATGTTATCACACCATTTACCGTGATCAGACATTTATACATCGAGATCAGATATTAATTTACCATGTTATCACACCATTTACCGTGATCAGACATTTATACATCGAGATCAGATATTAATTTATCATGTTATCACACCATTTACCGTGATCAGACATTTATATATCGAGATCAGATATTAATTTACCATGTTATCAAACCATTTACTAATTTCAGAAAAACATATAATTATCGTTCGAAACTTGCAGTGTGTTTTTTCTCCACGCGAAAATTTACATATTAATTTAAAATATTTCTGTCACGGCAGCTGGCAGCTAAACCGCAAATGCACCAAAAAGATTTACTTCTCGGGTACTCGAATGATTTCGGAAAGTAAAAGCAATAAGGGTCGGGTTCTTTATAATACATATTAAACAAAATTTATCGCCTCTCCCCGTGGAAAAATTCATGGATTCGTCGGTGATACCGTGATCAGTAATTTATATACATTTTTTACCAACTTTAAAATAATAAAAATTATTAGATGATATATTCAAACATTGAATCTTTTAAATACTATTATATTTCGATGTTTTCAAAACGATTTTTTTTTTCAATAATCTTGGATATCCAGCCAAAAACAATTCATAGTGAATCAAAATGAGATTAAAGTTAAGTAATCTAACATTATTCCGTGAATTTATTTCAGTCACAAAGTTACCTGTGACTTTTTACATGCGACACAACTCACACCCTCATTATTTACGAAGTCTATCCCTTGTAAATACATCTTTACTCCCTGGTCGTACCCTCCGCATTTTTTCCCGAACAAAGAAATCTCCCGATTCTAACGATTTCCCAAAGGAGTACAACCATGAATAAATGTGTATTAAAGACATCTTTTTGCATCAACAATACAATTTGAAGAAGTTCATAATTAGAGTAATCATGTAGAGTTTGGAATATTGCAGGCACACAAAGATATTGCAGTTCGTTTACAGTTACAAGAGCCAAACCCATGGTTCCCAACAAATTTAACTTTTCATTATACTTTTTCTCGACAAAATGTATAAATAATTTGGGTTACTTTATGTTATTACGTTATACTTGGTACCTACCGCGCACGAGATACGTTGGGAGTTAACATTTAACAATTGGCAACACAGCGCCGCGTAAGAAAAAAATTCTAGCTACCGTTCTTTCTTTTGACAAGTATTGACGAGCACGGGAAGTTGTTCCGATGCTAAAATAACGAAGATGTGAATTCGTATAGAATTAAGGAAGGGTGAGAATAATCAAATATATTAGGCATCTGTGTTATCCTGCACCATATTGTAAGATTTATTTGCTAATTGTTTTTGTAATTCCAGTATGGACGCATCCCTTCTTTTTCTTTCGTTTGATGATAATACTTTTGACTCATGAAGAATTCCTCATGAACAAAGCTGGAGGGGATACGATTAGGTCTTCTCCGCTTCATAATTTGACAGCTGAATTTGTTTTATGACAAAGGAGGACGCAAGGGATTCCATGTGAGTTAAAATGGAAAAGGAAGACCCAGCCTTCCTGACGTTTTGATGGGAAGGAGATACAAGTATTTACGGGTGCCTCAGAACATCAAATCTGGACGGAGACTGGGGATCACTGCTGAATGAACGAAATTATCTCACGCTTCAATGGTTGTAAAACAAATTTAGATTTGAATTATTAATATTCGAAGTATTGTAGTCTTGTATTTTTCCCTCACCTTTTAAATTTTAATTAATAACTTGTTGATCACATTTATTAATATGATTTTTTGCTATAATTTAACCTGACAAACTCATCAGGTAATTCAAAATTGTTGTAATAGGTGAATATTTTCACATTCAGTGAATCAAAGTGTTGTATCTCACTATTACTTTTAAATAATAATATGTTGATTTTGATGTTCATACGGTAGTAAGAAATCCCATCATTGTATTAAGGCAAAATTGTCAATTAATCTTTGCTTGTAATCACATTCAAATGACAAGTTTCTTATTACATTTTACTTTACTATCCATGTGTTTTCATATCTGATAGATTATTAAATTTTGTTATTATAAAAACTTGAACTGTAATCTTATTATTTTCCCTGAGAATGCTAGCTAATATGAGTGGAAGACGGTATGGTAAATTTTGTGCATCAGAATCTCGCATTTCATGCTATACCCTGAGCGAGTCGGTGGACGTGTAAAAAACGACGTCACAATGTATATACTATAGTTGATTAAAGATGTAATAATGACAATATTGAGATGTATAAACACTATTTTGCCCTAGGATAATAAACGGTAAGTATTTATAATAATGTACACCATTTTAATTCAACAAAATGATGCTCGGTACAAAGTTATAGAATTCAAGATTTTATACCTATGTAAAAAAACTAATACTATGAACAGACAGCGTCTGCTTAAATTCTGAAAATGGTAATTAAATAAATATATACATAAATTTATTTATAACTGTAGTGTACGTTTATTTTGGTTATTAATAAACATAAATTATAATTTGAGAGAGCACAGCAGATAATGTGTGTAAGAACAATTTAAAAATCAAATATTTCAGGATTTTTTTCTTGGAGTTTTGTACCAATATAATTAATGTATCTACTAAAAGTTGACACTTACTGCCCGATGGGTCTAAACAAAATACGTCTGGTGGTGGTGGGTCATTTTAGACCCACCTTTTTCATTCACCCTCATTTTTTTCAACCGTTTTGTGGGAGATTTTATATAATTATTTCATTTTAAATATGATTTAATGAAATAACATGACGTGCCATAATATTTCTGCTAAAAAAAAATAAAAATATTAAGAATAATGTAGGTATTCGTGCGCATCAACAGACGCCCTACACAGCCAAAATACAAATATCCACTGAACATGTGATCTTCTCATCGGTTGGGGATTGTTTCTACCTGCTTGAGTGCAACAGTGGTTATAAACAATTAAAATGTATTATTTTTTTTTTTATATATTAGTATTTTTGTACTTTAACCGGATGAAAATAATTGAAACAAAATATTTATAGAAGTGAAATAAATAAATAAATAAAATATTTTAAAAATTACATCCCTTGTATATGGAACGTAATCAACAATATTATGAGTAGAAGCATTGCGTAATATAATATAATTGACATAATTTAAAAAAATTATGTATAACAATATATGACTTATACTCAAAATAGATATAATATTGATTGTGTTCTGTGAATTCCGGTCAGTAAATTGTTTGTTATTATCGGAATATAATTGTCAAAAATATAAATAACAATTGCCCCATGGCCGACCCGCTTCTAACTGTATCGGAACCGCTTGGGTCATAAAACTTAGACGCAGTGCCCCTCAAATAATTATATTGCTGGAATTGATTTGGGGCCGCCAGACTAAAATAAGTTAAATCAAATAACAATATAAATCTTTACAATAATTGGACTGTCTCTCAATATATGGACACATACTTGGTATCCTTTGTCTACCCGCCGTAAAAGATATTCTCAAAGTGTTGACAATATATGTTTCGGCGTAAGCGCTGAGATTCAATCCCGTAAAAGCGACTGTTTTAGGTCAGTTTTTTTACATTTTTATCAATAACTCATTTAAATTTTGTCCGATAACATTTATTTGTAACTTAAATTATTTGTAAATATTTAATAAAAGATTAGCTAGAAGTAAAACAGCATTAAACGAATATTTGTAACGTAATTCATATTTTTACGCCCGGGTCAGTTCTGACCCACCTCCGCAAATGATGTGTTATGATATTTAACATAACAGAGCATTCACCCGTTGCGAGTAGTGAGAAGCATGTTGGAACCATATACTAACGGAATCCTGAGATAAATAAGAGCGTCGGTTTTGTAGATAAGATGATTAAAAAAATCAAACTGTTCACAGGAGACACTCTAATATTAACGATATTGAGATTCAGCCGCGACATAAATATGCGCACGCGCCATCGATTGTTACGTATGGATCAAAAATATTGTCAACATATAAGTAATTAGTCAAGCTAGAGATGTGTCACCTGTCGCGATCGCAAACACTTCAACACTTTGAGTGCAATTCTCAAATGTTTATAACCTAGTCTCTCAGTCAAATTCACATCAGCGAAATCAAGTAGGTCTCATACAAAATTGATTCGGACCCATCTGATGAGGGCGGTCAAGTCTTTTAACCATGTACTTTTATGCTGTAAATTATAATTATATTGTTCTAAATAACATCAATATTGCATGCCATTCTCATTTATATCTGAAATCTTACATCTAAAAGTTATAATTACATTGTTCCAAGAAATGTCAGTTTTGCATGCTGCATTGCGGGCCAAACATTTCAATCATGTTTTAAACTATCACCACGATTTCAATGTATGTTCATCTTTTTATGTACAATCTTTTGCGCAAAATCGCAATAAATAATAATGTTCTAAACAAACTGTAGTTATTTTTCTTTCTCACATCACCTACCATGTAATGTGGGAGTACATCACTGCTAAAGACCCATTCCGCTAAAGGCGGGCGACCTAGATATAAGAGACGAGCCTGGCAAGTCGACTAGTTGAATAAGGCAGTAAATAATACTACATAATAGTTAGTAAAAGTGTCAAAGTGAATACCACTAATGCACTTGTTGAAATGTTTTGGCAGAATTACCACGTGTAGAATCAATCCATCGTAAACTCTAATGAATTGCAAAAAATATTAAGCAGTTGCAAATTACAGAATTAATGATCTTCATGGCTTCAAAATAGCAAACAATATTATTGTAAAAGCGTACGTGTTCCTGGCAGAACAATTAAATATATCAATAATTTCAGCCTTTTTGCGCGTTTACATTAATCCATCTAGTCAGCAAATAGACATTTCAGGGATTAAACCCCGACTGTTTAACCCATTCATCCGTATTCATTATGGAATTATTTTATAGTTTTTACACCAACATCTTATTGCGGTCTATCTTAACCTTTACCATACCATGATATAAAATACCCGAACGCAGCCATGCTGTCAACTCGTGTTACCGTAAATAACTGTTAAAAAAAATGTTTTTATTAGGCTTAATGTTTAGCTTTAATGGCACGAATTTATTCTAAATATTAAGCATTCTTTTTTGAAAAAATGATTAATAACATAATTTAGAACATTCATTAAATCGTATACAATGTATCCTTCCTTCTTATCTCTCTTTATTTAATTAGTGAGAAAGAGACAATTATATTTGTATGTTTGTTATTCTTTTCACTGTAAACATAGTGTATGATCTCTGTCTTTCATATCACAAATTGTATTTTCACCAACATATTAATTTTACAACGGATTAAACGGAAAAATAGTTGTTTTTGTACGATTCCCTTTTCATAATTGGTTAATCACTAGTCATTCCTAAGCGCTAATATTTTCTTCAGGATTATCTAAAATATGAATTTTATGTTGCATGTATTTGCAGAAATATTACAGGTTTAATTATGACGGTAGACCTGTGTTACTGCATGGTATGGGAAGGGTTAAAATCTTGTTTATCTAAAAGACTTATTTGGATAACAAATAAATATTTCTATAGAAAACACAACTTAATAATACCTAGAACCCAGTATCCAATGCGGAAAATTCAATCAACAGTCTTATCCAGTCGTGTCCGATGAACCTAACCGAACTAACCGTATACAAAAGACCTCGAGTCCTTTCAGTGCTACTAACGAGGAGCAGAGCCAAACAGAAACACCAAAGACGAAGTTCCTCCTTTAGAAGCAGGTACAAACTCTGATCAATTTTTATCAATATTCTTATTTTATTTTATTCGTAAAATATACAATTTATCAATAAATACGGGAATTACAATAAAAGTTAAACAATAATTGAACCAGTTACATGTTTTCTCAGATGATACAAAATACTTTATACAGTATATTTTGTTAAATTCAAACGAATATTTCACGTTGACTCTGAAATAACTGTTTCGTTTGAAGAGTCGCCTCCCCATTCTAAAATATTGAGCCAGATTATTTAAATGTTTTTTCATATTACAATATTTTGTTAAAAAATATTTGATAAACATTTAGACAGTTTTAGAAGGTTTTTTTTATTGTATTAAGCTTCATTCCTGGCAATAGAACTCCTTTTTACCACCCCACACCAGCGCACTAGCACTTAAGGTTTTATCTCTACGATACAGGAATATGTTGAGATATATTTCTCCGTTGTTATGTGGTAATACTCATAAAACCTTGTTTGCATTGTATTAGGGCAGCTGTAAGTGGCTCGGTGTGTTTCTGTTTTTGAGAGCGGTTTTTCAAATGCAGCTTTGGATAAATATCTTAAAGAAAAAATATTTTCCGAATATATGACAGTAGAAATAGAGATAATGTATAATAAATCAAACTATTTCCATGATGAAAAATGAAATACTTTAAAATTTAATCAAAAAACTGTCACGTTATTTAAAGATATTTACATACAATTTACAATTTTTCTACATAATTCGATATACGAATAAGAAACAGTGCTATACATATTTTGCAGTTATGTCTGAAAAGTTTAAATTACTTATCTGATAGCTAAAGCAAAACCATTCAAACAATATTATTTTTGGTTATATTATAGATAAATTAAGTCGACTTCAATTTCTTGTCAACAACTGTCGCTCACATTAAGCTACAGATTGATTTTTAACTTAGTACTCAATGGAAGTGATTTCAAGATCTAACTCCAACTTATGTATTGGATTTAAATTATTTGTTCATGAATGGTCGGAGACAAAGCTACTTAATTTTCTTATTGGAAACCGACTATATCGTCAATCGGAGACAAAGGTAGGCACTAACTTTTCTTGTTGGAAACCCACAGTCGAATCTTCATAGATCAAAAGTTGTTGATCAAGGATATACATGTTTCTTGTAGCGATCTTTAACTCTGTGTTATATGAAAAGTAATATCAGTACCACATCATTATTGGACAAGAAATTAGAATATTTATCAACGTTGAGTTAATATTTCGAAGCAATGTTAGGAATAATTTCGGATTAAAATATTAATATAAATTAAGCTTATAATAAAATATGCATTTTTATTTAATCTTTCACTAACAATCTACATTTTTTTTAAAGATATGATTTTCATTAAAAAAAAATTAAAAAAAACAATATGTCATACAAACATTAATTTAGCCATTTGTATAAGTTAAATATGAATTAAATATATTAATTAGAAAAATATACATATAAAATCAATTGTATTGAAAAATATTGTTGTTGCGCTACCGGGATTCGAACCTGGATCTCTTTCCAAACCGTAGAAGGTGCATTATCAAACTATGCTACAGCAACAATATTTTTAGCGACAAATTTTCGAACCAATATGTTACCTTTTTGATATTAAGCCTTCATATACCATATACCATCATTCTTAAACCTGTAATATTTCGGCAAATACTTGCAACATAAAATTCATATTTTAGATAATCCTAGAGAAAATATTAGCGCTTAGGAATGACTAGTGAAAAACCAATTATGAAAAGGGAATCCTACAAAAACCATTATTTTTTCCATTCAATCCATAGTAAAATTAATACGTTGGTAAAAATATCATTTGTGATATGAAAGACAGAGATCACACACTATTCTTACAGTGAAAAGAACAACAGACATACAAATATAATTGCCTCTTTCTCACTAATTAAATGACGAGACATAAGAAGGAAGAACACATTGTATAGGACTTAATGAGTGCTCTAAATTATATTATTAATCATTTTTTCAAAATTGAATGCTCAATATTTACAGTAAATTCGTACCATTAAAGCCATTTAAGCTAATAAAAACATTTTTTATAACTGTTATTTACGGTAACACGAGTTGACAGCATGGCTGCGTTCGGGTATTTTATATCATGGTATGGTAAAGGTTAATACATTTAATCGTTCCATTATTTGAAAGAGCCATATTCATATTTAAAATATCACAGACCTATGTTCTAAATAATTGCAACTTCACAATAAGAATGTATTCTATAAGTATAAGTTAATTCAAAACGTAAAATAAAAAATAATTAATAAACAGAACAATTGCAAAGTAACTGTTTATTCTTGCACACGTATACGGAAGGAAACAAAATGTTTCTAGTGGTTAAGATCTGGGAGTAGTAAGAGTGGGGATAGGAGTAATAATTTAATTTAAACCATTGACTTACCGTACTTGACAATAAAAATGACTTTTAAAAAAAGGACATTTAATTTTATCTTCCCTGTTTTCACATTCCAATCATCGCGAAAACTTCAATTAAAGTACAATTACTTTAGAGTTAGGAGTATTTTATCAAATTTATTGAGAAAGTCAACGTTTGAAGATTGGTATACAAAAATTAAATTATTTTAAAAAAATTCTTAGATAACAGCGTTATTATGAGTTTTTCTACTAAGTATTTTATGAAAAAGAATTTAAAAATTACATACTTTAATATCTTTTCAATTAACCGTTGTAAATTTTCCAAAAACATCTGCGTACTCCGGAATGTCAATAAGGCTGTTATATTCTCCGACTCGCAAGCAGCTCTTGAATTCCTCCCTGCTAATATGAAAGTTTGGCTAGACAATGAGATAATCTGTTCCATCAGAAAATGTCTATTTAATTTGGACAGCAACAATAAACAGGTATCATTCGTTTGGATTCCTGCATATAACGGAATTCATGGAAATGAATGCGCTGATAAACTAGCCAAGGAGGCCATTCTATCCGGAGTTTTCCCTCATTAATTCCATATCCCGATGTATGACAGACTTAATATGGTAAAAAATATACGAATTCTATTTGGACTGCACATTGGATGGATCCAAATAATCATAATGGTAATCGGCTTAAAATAATTCAAAGATCTATTCCCCGCACCCCCTAGTTCTCCTAAAGGAAAGTCTCCAAAAGAACAATATCAAATACCTCTAGAATGAGAATTTGGCATTATCAAGTAACCTCACATTTATTCAGATTGAACTTAATAGATTCCCCAATATGTGAGTGTGATGCCGAGGAGGAAATCTTTGACCATGTCTTTTTTGCCTATCCATTGCGGTAACAGATTTTTTTTACAGTAATCTCGTCAATGGTAATTTTCAACTCCCGGTTAACTTGTGCCATCTTCTTTCCCTTAACTTGCCACATTTAATCTATATAATAGCAATTTTTTTGAACGACAATGGTATTGACTTGTAATATAATATTTTCTATTCTATATTATTATTGTATTTTTTCTATAAAATAAAGTTTTAAATTGATTGATGGCACAAATCACTCTTGAAGGGTGGATTGCATATTTAAAAGAAGAAGAAGAATTTGCCAAAACTTCTAACACTTATTAAGCACCAAAAAATTGAGTGATTTATAATAGGAATTATTAATACATACCTTAAAATAAATACTCTGTTCCTTAGAATGAATTATTTGTGCAATAAAATAATAAAAAAATTAGCAAGGTAAGGTTAACTTAGGTTTAGTTATGTTAAGTTAAGGATTTTTTTATTGAACAAAGATATATTTATTTAATGTTAATTTTTTATTATTGTAATGCACTAACAATTCGTTTTATGGAAATACGTATTTATTTTAATGCATATATCCCTTAAAAATATTTTCCTTTTAAATCGTAACCATTTATAATTAATAAAATCCACCTCTGAAATTTTCTCGAGATTTTTCAATTAATTTATAATCTTTGTATTGTTCAGTTTGAGAATAATGTATAAATTTTCTCAACGATTTTTGATATTGACTTTTGATTACATACTCAAGTACGGGGATTTGAATCTACACAAATATAATAAATATAAGTGATAATTTTTAAAATATTTTATATATTGTCAATTTTTTATAAAAAAAATATTAACTGATCTTTCAATCAATGTACATTTGAAGCAGATGTAATATTTTAGAGAGACAAAAATTGTTAATTTTACAAATATCTTGTATCTCTTTTCTATAATTTGGCTAGTGAAAGATTCATGTTTTTCTCTATTGTTGACATATACTACATATTAATTAGTTATATGTAAATAATTTTCTTTTTGTACAATAACTTTACGTACTGAAATTATAGTATTTAGTACGGCCAGTATTTTTATACACCAGTCACTAATCTATCAAGAATTTGTTAAGTGAATATAACAAAATACTATTTAAAAAAATATACATTTAAAAAAAATATTTGTTAAGGAGAACACATTATTATTGTGAAATTGAATTTTTTTCAGAACATAATTCTGTGATATTTTAATAAAAATTAAATGTATCAATGAGAAAGATATACGGATAAAATCAATTCATCGAAAAAATATTTTTAATTATCGTATTTTCTGCGAGAGTAGTTTTTCGAAAATTGTGCTAGTTGTATATATAATTTTTAATATTTAGAGACGCGTATAGATGGAATACGTGTCACACCAATATTCTTACTATTTTCGAACTAAGCTAACAAGCTTATGGTATGCAAATAGGACTAACTAGCTGGTCTCCTGGAATGGGTGCCTAGTCACTAGGCGAGTGTCTTAACCGCGGGAGCAACAAGCACATTTTACTTTTAATCAACCGAATTTTTTTTAATAAGCACCGTTCACATTTGATTTTTATTCCATTAAATACGATGTAATCAAAATAAAGCCTTGAATTTATCAGACCATCCAATGCTGTGACATTTTCCACAACCCTAATGCATGTTACATCTCTTAAGTAATCTCTGTGATTTCTACATTGAATGTGCTGTATGGTCTACGATTTTGCATTAAGCTCGGGACTTAAATATTAGAATTATAATAGCGAGATACCAACAATATATTTTGTAACCAGGCGTTTAAACTATTATTTTATATTGAAAATATTATTATTCGTATGAAACATAAATAATAAATAAAATTTAATTGTGATTAATCTCACCTCTAGCTACGGGTGACACCGCTATGAAGTTCGTGAGAGCGGCCCCGGTACCGTGGCCCATGAGGGTCACCCTGTCGGGGTCACCCCCAAAGGCGGGGAGGTTCTCTCTGAGCCAGTGGAGCCCCGCCACGAGGTCCATGAGACCAAAATTACCCTGTGCCGAGCCTTTGGCGCCCGTCTTCAAAAATCCTGCGAAAAAATAACTTGTTGAATATTATTAATAATAAGAGCTTTAACTAAAAGTACATAAATCATATGTAATAATTATTTAACATTTTCATAATAATATTTTTACACTACGACTAAAAAAATACTAAATGTGTATGGTTCATCATGATCAAATCTAGTTTTCAATTAACGAGTAAGTTATTTATATTATTTTTTGTTATAAAATAATAAATAATGATTAATTATTGTTTTTATATTGATAACCTTATCTCGATACCTACACTCGGTATCAAGTTACATGGATACCGAGAGAAAGTTATCAATATAAATATAAACTTTTGAATCTTCGTTATTTAATAATAATATATATAAAATTATATATTTGATATATGGTACACTACACTACTATTACGTACACTAGTGCTCACGAAAACCTACATCTACATATTTATATTTTAAAATTTAATAATCAATTCTTAAGAAAAAAAAAAAAAAATCTAACCCACTTAATAGTGAGTTCGATTCCATTAAGCCTTTTATTCATGTAAACAGCATGCAATTACTAACAAAGTAAATACAAAAATAATTTAATGAGTCATGATTTTATGGTACAATATTAGTGTATCAATAAAATTATTATAGTTACAGCATATTAGGTGTTCCTACGCAAGTAAGTGACATATTATATTGCACTATTATTCTGGTTTTAATAAATTAAAAATCGATAAATCTCATAATAACATAAGCATAAATTTAAATTGTAGTAACATAGAGATAATTACATTTAAATCTTAAGGATACTTTAAATATACTTAATTTTGTTTTTTTGATTTATAATTGGTTTCAAAACAATCTGATATACGAGTATGTATTAAAGAGTGAAAAAATCGCTGTGCGTTCCATTAATTATCCTCGGAAACCCCTTTGTTGTCGGTGTATTGCGGAAATTAGATACGATGAAAAAAATCTACGTTTCCATGAATTGATGAATTTTTTCACCGAAGCTTTTAAACGATGTCCTGTATAATAATTAATTATGAGCTATGATGAAAGATTTTTGGTTTTGGGATGATATTATTTTATTGCATAAACATAAAACGATTGAAATATTTCAATGTATACTTCTCTACAAAGGCAAAGGGTCACGAATGGAATGCGGTAACTATATGGCAATTAGTCTACTAAGCTCGGATGGCAAACTGTATGGAAGAATTTTACTAGAAAAAGCAAGAGTGGTGATTAATGAAGAAATATGGGACGTGCGAGGAGCCTTTGTGGGTGGAAGAGGATGCGATCAGAACTTTTCTCAACTTTTAGCGAAAAACCAAAAACTCTTTGTGCTTTCGTAGATCTACAAAAGGCGTATGATAGAGTTATAAGAGAAAGGTAACTATTCACCCTGTAACTCTGATTACAGGGTGAATAGTAAACTTATACATGCAATCGCATTCCTATACGAAGAAACTTCTGCGTGTGTACGGATCAATGGATCATTCACACCATGGTTTGACATTACAGAGGGTGTCAAGCAGGGTTGTGTAATGTCGCCATGACTATTCAACATATACATGGATAATTGTGTGAACAAATTGGAATGTATGAATGTGGGAGCAAAAATGGACGATTTACTTGTACGCTGTTTATTGCAGGCCGATGATGCAGTACAGTGTCAAGTGAGTAGAATGCACGATGTATGCAAGGAAAGCGACCTTATGTCAATAAGTTGAAAGTAACGGTATTCGAGAAGAAAGAAAACAAGACAACGTGCAAAATACTTGTTGGTAATGAATGTTTGGAACAAGTAGACAGGTTTGTGTATTTGGGAAGTATATTTGAAAGAAACGTAAAGACTGAAAAAGATATCGAAATGAGAGTGACTGCAGGGAACAAAGTGAACGGCGTTTTGAATGGAATTATAGCTAATAGGAACTTGTCAACCGAGGCAAGATTAGCGGTACATAATGGAGTTCTGGTACCGACACTGATGTATGGAAGTGAAACCTGAAACTGGCAGAAGAGGAACTAAAGTAGACTAAATGAAATAGGAATGAGATCACTTTGGCGTATATGTTGCGGATGCATTCATGACATAGAAAATAATGAAGAAATAAGGAAAGAATATAAATATGATATATAAGTAAGATTTTTAAAAAATCACTTAGGTGGTTTGGTTATATGGAACGGATGAATGAGGTGAGAATGGTAAGAAAGATGATGATGATGACACCAGAAATAGAGGGCGCCCACGTTAGAATTGTCACGACCAAGTAAAGCAGATACTGGAAGATAATCCTCTTAGAAGCGACAATAATCGGCGAGCTTGTATGAGAAAATGTATGAATGTGGATGTGGCGAGAATTGTGGGTTAAGGCAGAAAAGTGTGGCGCTCTATCCTCTCTATCTATCCCCGTGGGGAAACGTCGTGATGGTAAATGAGTAATAATAAATATATTATTGTTATTTCAAGACTTGGAAAATGTAGTTTCCATTTAATTATATATTTTGTTTTCACAATATACGAAAAATATTTGGAAACCTTTATTATTTTTAAATGATATATTTTTGATAAAATAAATTCGTATAAAGATGCGATTCTTAAGAACATATCGTTTCTTAATAGTTAATCTCGTTAGATTTGTTTCATGTTTCAAACTGATGTAATTCGGGTTAATAAATACACGAGTGTTCCAACAAGAAGAAAAAGAGCCGATGTGAAATTACCATTTTTCTAGCCGTTCTTTTTAGATGTTGACACTTGACAACTATCATGTAGACACTATTCCATTGCAAAATGAAGCGCTACACGGTTCAGCGACGATTTTTTATTGTGAACGCATATCATGAAAGTAACAGATCGATTGTGAAAAGAATATTTGCGTGCAATTTTCGGTCGCCATTTGGCACCTGCTACGCAAACAATCCAGCGTTTCACGACAAAATTTGAAGAAATAAACTATTTGTGTGATATATGATCACTAACACGTCACCTTGAACGTCTGACGACGAAAATATTGAAACAATGCTTGGCTGCAGACATTATCTCCATCAGAATCATGCGCAACAACTATAATAACACATTACATCGAATTTTGACGACAGACCTTCATTTTCGTTCGTAAAAAATCCAATTGACCCAGCAATTGTAGCCAAATTGAACTAATTGGATACCTCTTATTGGTGCATCCTACATCTTTGACATAATAATAATAACTTTTCAACATTGGTGCTAATTCCAATTTTGTACATTACAATTAATTACATCTTAAAGATAAAATCAAAACAATGCAACCAATCTTATAATATTAAATTATAAGAAAATCTAGGTACGTCATCGTTACTTTTCGCTGAAATATGTAAGTACATTTTTTAAATTACATTATGTCTTTTTAGGAGACACAGAACATTGAACATTCGACACGTCGTGTTGATGTCGCATGCCGCGTATACCATGGACTGCAAAACAAACAAATATCTTTACTCTTTACGAACTCCGCTCTTAAGACAAGCTCTCCACAACATGCAGGAAAATAATTATGTTAATAAGTTGCTATAGGAAATAGGATAATCTGAAGAAATTGGTAATCACAAGAAACATACAAGGACATAGAAAGAGAGGTCTATCTCCAATAAAATGGGCATACCATGACCGAGGCTATACGTCGCACTAAATCCAAAATCGTGAGAAATGAAATAGAGGACCACGATCATCAGTCATGAGCACATCGACCGAGAGAGAGATAAGTATTACACCGAAAGTCCCAAATTATGGCAATAAGGTGGATTTTATAAATGTAATGAACAATATTTGGAAAGTGATTGGAAGAGTGTTTGGGTGGATGAATGAGTTTGAGCGGAAGAGTGGATTAAGGAAAGATAATTAATTCAATCAGAATTGGGAATAAATTTAAACCGATGAATGGATGTGTTAGATATAGTAAATTGTGGCAGGGGTGTGGGTGGATTCCTAAAATAACGAATGAATTCGACAATGATACAAAAAGCCACATTGAAAGAGCTTTGTAGGAACGATCAAATAAGCCGACTGTTATCTGCCAGCTGAAATACGATAATCGTGCATTTTAACTGTTAGTAATGTGCTAATAATTCTTGTTTATATCTTACTTAAGTGAAATTATTTGGCAATTATTTAATGTTAGCGCTCCTGTGAAAATATTAATTATTTATCTTTCTTTGTAATTTGTGACGAAGACCCGCGGGGGGGAAATAAAGTTTTAGAGACAACAAAAATAGCATTATATTAAAGAATAGATTTTTTATTTTTAAAATGATGCATTTTACAAGTAACTGTGTATGTTAATCTAGTGTCTGATGTATATGAAAGGTATCAATCAGTTTATTTCCGGTAAAAGAACAGACTTGTGATAAATTAAATAATTATATTATGTAGATTCAATTAAAGAGTGATCGTATGTATCACAATGCTGCTACTGATATTCGACATTTCGTGCAGATATGTGAAAATAGATAATAAGTAAATACATACACATTTGAAACTGGAACCGTGCTGCCATGGTTTTTAATAATTCTAATTAAGTGTTATTAATTTCATTATCTTTTGTACGCGTATTTCGCATTTTAGAGTACTGTAGAAAGTAATAAAAATTCTAATTAATCACCATAATTCAGAAAAACAGCATTCGAATTATTCCAGATGAAGCCAAATTTCAAGATTGTATTTTTTATTGTACAATGAGGCTATAAATTTTTTAACTTATCGTGTCTACCATAAAACGGCGGAAAATGACAAAAAGCCTACTTTATCAATTTTGAGTGATTAAAAAACAAAATGGTTTGATTGCATTGGAAGTAAGTATGCTTAATAAAAAGTGACAGTATTTTATGGCCCGTGTCCGCGTAAAGATACACGTTGAGATAAATCTCCGGGATTTAGTCGAGATAAATCTCAGAATCATGTACACGTATTGATATTTTGATCTGTAGATAAACTCATAGATCAACTTGAGATTAGTAGAAAGAGACGAAACTACAACCCGTGTGCGTGACGTTCAATTTGACAGCGTGACTCGATACGTGCGCACAACACCACCTAGAGCCGTAGATATCTACAGCATTTATTCCGTTTTAACTGCTGCTAGGGATATTCAAATCCACCAACTGACGAACGAGATATCAGTGCTTAATGGATTGATATTTGACAATTGACGTACAACCTGACTGAGACGTGAGATAGGGAATCTCTGATATATAGTGTGTACATGGTGGTCTATAGAAGTGTTTTCTCTAAAAAATCTCATGGGAACATTATCCCTGTTTCTAAGATCAAGTCAAAAATCTCATAAAAATCCCATCCGTGGATACAAGCCATTAGATATTTTAAAATAATGCAACTTTTTGATAATTATACAGATAAGATCTTATTAATGAAGAGGTAGTTAACTAATTCATATACCTATAATATAACATAAATAGCTTCGTCTCTATGAGATATCATTAATTTTTTTAATTCTACAATGATTTACTAATCAATCAAATCCATCTCTGCAAAATTAGTTAAAAATTGATACATTCAGGTGTATGTGAACTCGTTACATACATAAATACGTTAATACGTAGTTACGTACATTAACATATAAAATAATGAAGTACCTATTTAATAATTTAATTGAATCGTTCTTAAACCTCAAAAAAATCCTACGACACAAAACATTGGATTTATTTTAGTAAATTTTTAATTTCAGAGGAATTTACTCCCCTCAATAATTTTCCGCATACTAGAGTACTCAAGCACCTACCCACTGTCGTAGTTAGCGCTTAGGCGGAATTAATCACGTTAAATTACCATATTTTCGTAATGAGAAATACACAAAGATGAAAATCTCTATTTGAGTTAATTTTAATGAATTATCCACTTGCAAAATAAACATTAGGTGACTTTGGTTTTAATTTGCGCGGTGAAGATCTAAGAAGTGTTTAAGGAGAGAATCTCGGTATCCAAAAATAATGGATAATTTAAGAGATAATGCTTGTATTTATTGTTTAGATGTTTACTTTCTACAGTAATGATACGATAATTTGGATATATTAAATATAAAAATTTGTGCTCAAAATTTTCACAAAATAATTCAATTTTTAATTACAACACCAATAAAATATTAGAAAAAGCACTGCTCCTTCCATAGTTGATCATACATTTACAATTAGATACATGATTTAAATGGTGCGTTTTATTTATTATAATTAAAATGCACGTATTAATATTTTCTGACATTTGGATGAAAAATAATGTTGGCAGCCCTAAGGCGAGAGGAATTAGTAGGTAGTAGATAAAGGGTTGGATCGTCAGGTGCGGCAGAGGCGACGATATTGTAGGGAAAAGACGAACTTTGAGTCAAGAAGTGATTAAAAACTAAAATTGAATGTGAGACCGTTTTATACTTAAATTGTGATCAAGATTTTATATTATAATACAATTTATTTAACCTGAGGGTGAGCTTTCATTTTTCCAGTTTGAAATTCGAGAAATTCTACATGAATTTGATACGATTACGCATTTTTAAAGTTTTTGAACTGCCGTTATTTTGAACGATGGCAGATCAGGCGTTGTTACGAACTTGATATCTACCAGATCAATTTTTCAGAAAAGTTTGATGTAAATCAAACAAGAACTAAGGGAGTTCGACAAAATCGTTAGATTCAATAAAAGTATATGTATACTACATGTATCTGAAATGAAATAATTCAACTTCACAAAAACATCGAGCCGAACTGGCTTCGCATTATGACACAGGTATCAATGAATTAGAGATAGGTTGAAATTAGAGTTCCTGTACGTAAAAATAAACTTAAATTACAAGAATCTGTTGAAAAAAATATAAAAATAGAGTTACGTGAAAACGTTGACCTTAATTGCCGAATGGCAAATACTTTGGAGCCATTGGGTCAATAAACGTGATCTGTGTGTTCAAGATGTCGGAAGACGGTGAGAAGGGTTGTCCGGTAAATTGTGTGCGACGTGATGTCACGCAGAAACCCTAAATACAATATTGCAACAACGGGAATTTTTGATGAAATGTAGTCTTACGTATAGTATAATTATAGGAACCAATACAAAATATTTTATAAAATAAATTTTAGTTCAAGAAATCATAAGATTATTATTAATCAAAACAGATATTACTTTCTGCTCGACATTAAACTGGCACAATGTAAGTAATTTTAAAATTTATAAATATTTTTTTTTTTTTAAATTTTCAAGTATGTATTTATTAGTAAAATATATATAATATATATTATAGAGTATAAAAGCTAAAAAAACATATTGAAATTTAGTAAACATGCTGCGCTCTCAAGAGTTTGATTAATTCTTAAGGAAATGAAAAAAAAACAAATTATTTTTCGCAATTACTTTATGAAGGAAACCCCAAAGGGTTCCACCCTATCTCGGAATTGTTTTGAAAGTTGTTTACTCTCGCTTCGATTCCACTCAACAAGGCAACGCGTGTAACATTTTACAAAATCTCCAAAGCTTTTTTGTAATATATTTCGCAATTACTATAGTAGAGTGCTATCATATTACTTCAAGCGTTATTACATAATATTATAATGAGTGTTCTAAGTATATTAGATAACTGATTTGAAATTGCCTCCATTGCTTTTTGGTAGTTGATACTGGACAATTGTGGTGTTGACAGTGTGTCATTACTACATGATTCAGTAACGATTTTATTTTTTACTAAAGCGTGTTATGAAAGTAACGAATCAATTGTGGCTATTGAAAGAAGATTGATTGCGTGCAATTTTAGCAAAATTAGAAGAAACGAGCTATGTGTGTGATAACGAATACCTACACAGTTCTGTTAGTGAAAGCGTACATGCAGATAACATTATCCTCCACCCAGAGCAACAACTAAACATCTCAAACACTCCTTTTACACCTCCATTTAAAATCTAATTGACAATTGGTAATTATAAAAACAAATCGACTATGTTTTGTTGGAATATTCATTATTATAATTATAACTAGTGTTGAGAATATTATAAGAAACAAATGTGAAGTTTACGTTAATAAAAACATGCCTGTAGATGTACTTCATTATATTTAAATACTCACAAAAATATATAATCACGAAACAATGACAAAAGGTTGAGTTAATAATAATACATACGTAAAAAAATTAACATATACCCTCAAAATAACAAGGTTCCATCTGATACTGACACTGTTTTAAGATAATGAGCTTAAAAGTGTTGATTGAATTTCAACATATATATATATATATATTCATGTATATTTCGTTTTGAGTATGCAAATATGATCAGTTTTAAGGCCACTGTGAGGTGAGGGAAATTAAAAAACTTAAAAAACATTGTAAATTAACAATTGTGATCCATAAATTGAAATAAATAACTGGTGCAATTGGAACTTTCAGGTCTTGCTATTTTCTTTAATATCCGTTAAATAGAGTTGGTTTGTATGGAAGAAATAAAGAATAATGCATTTGGAACCCATTTCACGCAATAACTCAAATTAGCCCAAAATATTAGTTAGAACCTTGTTATTCTAAGGGGTCGATATGTAAATATCTTACCTAAAATACCAAGTCTGAAGTTGATGGTGACGACGATGAGGTGTCCTTGAGAAGCCAGGACAGTTCCATCGTAAGGATTCCCCGAGTTCCACTCGTAGGACTCTCCGTGCACATACACCAGGCAAGGCAGCGATACATTCTCACCTGAAAAGGAAAACTTTACATAATGATATATTTAACCACAAACCATTTTTAAATTAAAACCCTGGCCAAAATACGTTTTCATTCATTTTATTTTGCTAACCTTCAACTTAATAAAAAATAATAGGTTTAACAGACACGATTATTTCTTATTTTAGGTAATGTCATCTATTGTTCTTTACATTTATAATTTACATTTTTACTTTGTTACCTATCATTATTTATATTTCATTAATTATATAATAAAAGTATGTGGTGCTTTATATTTTATTAACATTATGTACTCCTATATACTTTACTAGCGTACTATTTTAAAGATCAAGTTATCGAGTAAAATATTTATTTTATTTTTAAAACATCTATTCAATTGTAATTTTCTTATTTTCAATACTAGATCTGTGGTAGTTCTTTTAACAGTACTTATAATATATGTATTAATGCCGTAATTATTTACACATAATTTGAATTTTTGTATCTAAAATTATCTTTTATTTGAAATTTTCATAAAAGGTTTTTTTCGAAACAATGTTGTAAATAAAAATAAATACATTTTTTTAAATAAAGATAAGAATAATAATGTGCACATAAAAATAAGAAAGACATTAGGGTAAACGTGGAGCATACGGACATGGGGGCAAACGGACACCCCCTTAACGTTTCACTTTGGATAATCCTACCAATATACGTTGGCCGGCATTGAGTATTTTTTTCGACGTTAGTAGTGTTGTGTTAAAAACTTAATAATATTTAAAGAAATTTATAATTATTTATAATAACTGCCTTTATACTGGTGAGCGACAATCAACAACTATTATAATTTAGTTTTATTTACATGAATATTTCTCTTTAAACGCAAGAAAAAAACATAAAGATATGTTTATATCGTGTTTAGCTATTATCAAATTAAAATCATATTATTAACTTCGTCGATTAATTTTATGTATAAACAATTTTAGCGGTATGTAGAGAGACTGAGTCCAAAATTTTTACCACAAGCCAATTTATTTCTGAGATAAAAGGTAAATAATGTACTGCAAAATTGATAAAATAATTCAAAAGGAAAAAAAAACAATGTCAAATCTCAGAAGAAAACCAAGAATTGTGGTTCTTGTAATAATGGATATAAAGAAGGGAGAAATTAGATTCAATGGCTTGAGTGTAAACTCTGGTAAAACGAAGAATGTGATTTAAATGCAAAATAACATTTTTTCAGACGTGTTCAGTTTCATATTGAAAATAGAGATTAGATGTTTGACCCTTTTTAAGTGGCAACTAAGTGACACTACTATGACTCTTAGTATTTTATTTATTTTATGTATCTGTATAGATATTTTTTTAAAGAAATACATCTATTTACTAAACCATATTTTTTTTAATTGTCCTATATAATAATTAATATTTTAATAATTTTTTTTCTTGTACTTTTTCTCATTTTTTGTCCATTTTCCCTAGAATTGCTCTACCCTGTTTAAATTAAGTAACATAATGCACTCAATTTACACAAAAAGTGCACAGTATATCTTCATAGAAATAGAGGAACCACGCAAAAGTCTTAGGATATTCCTATACAAACATATTAATCAATTTCTCAATATCCATACAGCTTTTAAAATAACAAGTGCTCATCGAGTTTTAAGTTGCTTTATATGTTACTCGTACTTCTAATATTAGTATATTAAATTACAGCTAGAATATACGTGATTTTCTGTATACGTGTATTATACACACATTATTTGTTTTTTATATATAATATTTTCATTACATACTTTATTATTTGAATTGTTTTTAATGGTTTTAATTATTGTATTTTAATGGTTAAGTAATAAAATTAAAACGACGCCGCCTTATATTAGGTAACCAAAAAGTGAAACCTCTTTAGCACCTGTCAGTACATACTACCAAGCGAGTCAACTATGGCAACAACATCACACAAAACATTTTCACAAATAATTAGTTTAATGATGTCCCTTTTTACGACTCCATCAAAAAGTGTAACACCTTCAAGACATGTCATTATACTTTTGTCTATTCTCTCTATATTCTTATTCGCTTTAACCGATCAAAACCAAATTTTGCATAGATACTCGTTAGGACCCTTTGCAAAACCGAGATACCATCCGCCCTCCCCATGTCCATCCCACCCCCTCTCACAGATATAAATGTGTTTTATGTTGAATGCCATCTACTCCAAATTTTACACCTAACGGCCTACCCAAATGTACCCCATTCCCATATTCCCCGTAATGATAATGCCTGATAAACATTAAAGTAAAATAAATATAAATAAAAAAAAATTAAACATTTTCTAGAACTAAAATAGATACTTGAGTATCTTAAGCATTATGAAGTGTGACGCAAAAGATATTGCAAGAAAGTATTTATTACAAATTTGTCTATTCAACTAATGTCGTGCGACACAATGAAGCGCTTTGCTTGCGATCTCTCAAAACTTCCTTGTCATATTTATGGCTAAATATTCAAAGTTAAACATCTTAATCAGCTTTGAATTAAAATTATTTTATGGGTCTCAATAATTACTAAATAACGTGTTTTAATGAATTATAATTTTACAATGAACTTATTACAGCTTTAAACATATTTTACAAATATTACAAATACAAACAAAATATTGATTTTTAATTAGAAAATAACACAATTATGATAAATTTGTATTCATCGAGAATCAATCCCGTAATTGATGAATTTGTTGGCTAACATTATCTATAACTATCCATCAACATCATCCTCAATGTAAAGTAAATATATGTTTTATTCTATTTTAATAATAAGTCTTCAATAAAAGAATATATACTTGTATGTTGTATTTAAAAACATCGAGAAATGTCTATTTTCGGTAGTCTTGTCGCGTGCGGTCTAACGTTGTCTAAATGGACGTAGTGAAAAAAGTAGCCAGCCATAAAAAACTCAAACATAGATAAAAACACTTTTGTGAAAAGTGTTAATAATCCAATCTGTGCAAAAACTTAAATGCCCTTCCATTTAGAATGATAAATAATATAGAGGTAATGTGTACGACTTTTAAGAGAATTTAAGAATAGATTTCTAAATATATTTTTACCAAATTATTTTGTAAAAAGTATTGTATAGTAGTTTGTGCTATCAACATAATTTTCAGATGATTATTATATTATGAATTTTTGTATGAAAGAGGCCTGGCTATTTTTGGTATTTGTTAATATTTTTTACAAAATTGTGGACTGGCCTATTGCACTTACTAAGTAGCATTAACTAACGGCTGATGGGTTTTCACCCATTCAATATGGTAGATGTGAGATGCCTCAGCCGTCAATAAGCGGAAATATGTTCTGATAAACAGTAACCGGTGTATGATAAGAATACCAATATTTTTATGGTATTGTGTATTATGACAGTTTTGGTTTCTCCTACGCTTTAAGTTATTGTTATTTCTTTGTACACTAATAATAAAGTTACACGAGATAATGGGTAAATGAGGCAAATAATCCTAGAGAAGGTGATCAAGAACTCAACTCTTGGAGAGGAAACATTTATATGGGACAAAGGAAAGGTTTGGATGTTTAATTCAGAACCTCATTAAGTGCTCTGTTTTTGTTAACAAGCATTTCTCCTCCCTCTCTTGAAACAGAAGCTCGTTGCGGATAACACTCGAGCTCTTAATTCAACTGTTGACACTCATGAATTTAGTTTTGGAATTTCGGGATCTTCAGACATAATTTAATAAGACAAGACCTCTCTCTTTGCGAAGCCAACAAATCATCGATGTTTGAATCGCTACTGTAGATATGAAAGTATTTCAACAAACGAAGTGTACGCATTTATATATGAATCGTCACCATTGTGATAAGGTAGAATCTTTCTTTAACTTTTTCACTTGCATTCTCTGTATTTTTTAATCATAAACACTTTATAAAATGTATTGATTATTTGATATAATTTTAATAAAATATCATCATTCTGTAGATTGCTATTTCGACGAACTACGTTATTAATCGATTAGATTATATGAAACTTAATGTCTATGTATCTGTTCTTTATAAAATTTTACACTCTTTGATCAATCTAAATCAAATTTTTCATAGCTACACTCTAGAAATCTATGCAAAACAAAACATCATCCTTAGATATCCTACCGCTTTCTCGTTATATAAATGCGTGTTATATTGGATATCATATATTTCATATTTTACATGGCTTTTTTTAGGATCCTGACGAAAATATAGTAACACCAACCTCGATCATTATTATTTAGAACCTGCGCATAACATAGTAATCTCTCTACTCGTAAATCCCAATCGTAAATTATAACTAAATCTGAATCCCGAACAACACCGGGCAACACTGGGCAGTGTCCATTAATAGCCTGCACTATTAAAATTATTAAAAAAGTTATTAAGCCTACTTAATAATTTTATCACTGAAATGATATGTTTTAAATAACTAAAAAAATAAATTAGTTTGTTATCACTTATTTAGATTGATTTGTTTAATTGTATGATGTACATTTATGCTTATCCAACAATATTTCTTTACATGTTTGAGATGATTATAGATTTTCA
>CM062846.1:15077909-15093950 GCA_031772225.1 Eubasilissa splendida
CATGAGCAGGTATTGGGGAGAGGGCGGAAAATCCTGAAATGAACTTCCAACAGAAGACTATTTGATTTTTTAATGACTGCAAGATCAATAATGAAGCTTTTGGGAGGATTTAACGAATATCTGGAAACTCTTTCCCGTCAATTTATTTGCTTTAATCGTTTTGGACATAAATCTATAAAATAACTCGGAACGCTACGCAGCTACAAAAAGTAAAAAAAAGTTTTTCCGTTTTATAAGAACCATATTTCAATTTAATAAATTATTTCTTGACATGATTGAGCACGTCCGCACAAGGCCAATAACGTTCTGGATATTTCACACGATCATTTTCGACTCATTTCATTTCACTATCCAGGTCTTAGAATTGATTGGCCATCGCTTCTAAACCAAATACTTATGAATATTAACTTAATCATAATTAAATATGAAAAGTAAGTTAATAAGTTTATTTAAGAATTTAAATAATAAATTTTCATTCGGAAAACACATTTTTATTGTGAAGTGTAATTATTCAGAATATAGGTATGTGATATTTTAAATACAAATTAAATGTATTAATTAGAAAGATATACATATAAAATCAATTTTGTCGAAAAATATTTTTATTGCGCTACCGAGATTCGAATCTCTTTCCAAACCGGGAAAGATTCATTATCCAACTATGCTACAGCGACATTATTTTTGACGACAAATTTTCGAACTTATATCAAATGTTTATGTCGCTGTAGCATAGTTGGATAATACACATTTCCCGATTTGTAAAGAGATCCAGGTTCGAATCCCGGTAGCGCAATAACAATATTTTACGATATAATTGATTTTATATGTATATCTTTCAAATTAAACATTTAATTAGTATTTAATAATATTTTCTTTTGTATTATTTTCGCTTTATTGAGATCGTAAAGCATAGGGTGTGCAGCGGAAAAATTTCAAGATTAAATTGTAATTGCTCGTAAACTATCAAAGTGAAGTAAGTGGGAGGGGTATTGTTCGACGCTCGTGATTTGCTGATTTGCAAGTCGCAATGAGTCACTGGTCGGGAGTGCACCGCGCGTTCACGGTTGAGCAATATTTAAAGTGCGACGATTCATTGGTTCGTGCGCGTCGCGCTTTTTGTACTCAATTTAATATTCGACGAGTAACTGATGGGCTGAGCACGCAACTTATCCGGTGTTGGGTTAAAAAGTTCAGACAAGAAGGGACAATGTTTAACCAAACTTCTCTGGGACCATCAACGTCAACAGCGACGCCAGAGCATGTGGCTCAAGTTCGACGTGAAATTATGTGCAATCCACGTAAATCGATAAGGAAGAATGCAGCCTGTACTGGAATAGAAAAATCAACAGTGCACGTTATTTTGAAACAGAACTACAGTTTCACCCGTACAAACTGCAAATCGTACAGTTTCTTAACAAAAATGACTATTCTTTACGTGAAACTTTAGCGAGAACGATGCTGGAACGTTTTGGAACAGTACGAACATTAGGTAACATATTTTTTACTGACGAAGCACATTTTCATATCGATGGCTATGTTTATAAATAGAATATGAGATACTCATCTCCCGACAACCCAAGGGAACGCCATCAAAAATGTTTGCATTGTCCAAAAACGACAGTGTGGTGTACAATTTCTGCCCGAGGGATACTTGGCCCTTATTTTTTTAACCAGCGACATACGGTTACTGCTGACGTGTATTGCCAAATGATCGGCGAGTTTTTGGTACCGCAACTGCAGCTGTTTTCCGGGTTCAACAACAGAACACAATTTTAGCACGACGGGGCCACTTCAATTTTTCTCAATAATTTTTCTCAATAAATTCATCAGCAAGTACGGAGACATACCCTGGGCACCTCGGTCACCAGACCTTACACCGTGCGACTTTTTTTGTGGGGATACCTTAAATCAAGAGTTTACAGTAACAATCCGTGAACAATTCAGGCCCTACAAGAAAATATCCGCTCTCAAGTTCCTGCCATTGAACCAGCGCTTTGCTCTCGCGTGTTCGTAAATTTAAGATTCCGATTACAAGAATGTCTTGAGAGAAATGGACGGCATTTAGACGATGTTGTTTATAAAACGTTAAATTAGCATCGTTAAATTCCATTTTGTATAAATAAAATATGAGAATAACACTGTAATTTTTTTTTTATATTTAATATTTAACTTGAAAATTTTCTGTTGGACACCCTTTACAAATATAACATAATTATTCATCAAAATGAAATTATTCGTCCTTTCGCAAAGTTTGAAGCCACCGCACAGAATTATAGTAAAAGCGGAACAATTAGTGGTTTCATGTACATTTCAATACATGTCTAACAATGTTGAAGATATATAAAGGCTAAAGAACAAACAAGCTCGGCACTTTGACAGCTCAAGAAACAATGATAGCCAGAAGTATCGGATAAATTTTAAATTAAACACATTTGTACGAGAGACATACGAAACCAACGTCAACATTCATAAATATTAGAAATTGTAATTCATCATTATGATTGAATTTAGTTGACTTGGAAGCGAGAACAGGTAAGAATCCACACCTCGATGGGGCGAAACCGCAACGTCACTTCAAAGGCGTAACCACACGATCAAACGTATTAATATGCCTTCCATAGTAAAGTATTTGGATTTAATCATGTTCTGGAGGGTTCAGTAGAGAATATTTTGTGGTCTTTAGTGATCGACACATGTAATAATTTTAGATAATAATTAGAGTAATAAACAGTATCTGAATAATTTAAGCTCTAACCAATGTAAAATATTATCGCTGTAACCGATGTAATATATAAAACTCACTAAGCATCGTGGTCTCCTGGTCTGTCTGGAATTTTGTGAGAAATACTTTTCCATTCCTCCCGGTCTTAGGCCATGTTGATGAGAGCGTTGAAGTTCCTGTTAACTAGTGATGAGAAAAAATGCTACTCTTGACTCACTGGTGTGACTGTGATTGATATTCGATACTATCTGTGATCACAGTTTCTGATATCACAATACACGAAGTTATTTTTAAAAATAACCTAATTTTGAGCGTACTAATTTATATTATTAAAACTTCATTAGCGTAAAAAACATATTCTAGCATAAATAATTAGAATAGTTAGTAGAAAATTATTACACATTCATACAAATTCCTACAAAATAAAAAATAAAAATACGAACAAAATAGCATAATCATTACCAACAAAAACAGATTCCAACAGATTGCGCTAATCAAATTACGGAAAATCCTGTAGATGGCGCTAATTTAAGTGATAATCGATTTAAACGGAGGCGGCGATCAATAGAATTTTCCAGTACGATACTATGGAGAATACTAGAAATTACACTTGGCAGATTTTGGTTCTTTTCAGAATGGACCGATTTCTTCATATTTTCGTCAGCTGAATCGCTGATTTTGCCATTCTAATTCGTCTTCGGATTTTTGCTTCACATCTTCCATTATTTTTTAAATCTGAGCAACTATATACATATATAAACTTCTCAGCCTTTTTTTAAAACCTTAAGAAATTGATTATTGCAAGAGTTTGGAATGATGATGAGGACGTTTTATTTTAATTTGCTTCTTGACCTTGATGGCGACTCGCTATTTCTATGGAGGAGCTCAACTATTTCATAATTGGCATAATCAACGCATCATCTGCGATTATTATGTTGGAGATATTTCGACCTCCTATGATATTATGACGCCTTCCCATTTTTTTTTTAAATCTATTTAACTTAATTAATTTATAAAAATGAAAACATTTTTTTTTTGTCAAAAACCTACTACAATAAATGTCTGTTCATCCAATCTTAATTAACGACAATTAATATTTAATTATTGTTACAATTCGGGTGTTCTGATTATTCAGATACTGCTAATATTCATTAATTGCTTGAATTATTTTCTTGAAAATTCATATGTCGCTTAGAGGAATTAAATTTTTAATTTTATTACTAAACTACAATATAATTATATAAAAATCATCTCTTCATTTTAATGTTCGTTAGTAATGATTATTATAGTGGAATGACAGAAACAACAAAGATTTTTACGAAATGAAATGATAAATGGATAGTAAATAAGTGATATAAAAATTAACATATTAAAATATACAATAAAGCATAGTAATAAATAATATAATAACATTGTTTTAAATACAAGCGAATCATGTGGTGTGCTATAATAAATATAATGCCTTCTGCTTAATTCAGTTTCTCCATAATTGGAATATTAACGTACTTTCGACGTGAAAAAAAATATTTTTTGAATTTCTATCTTCCATCATTTTTCATTCAATTTTTTATTTTATTTAATTTTTATTAAAAAAAACTTTTGGACGATTAGAGTGCTTTGTCAGCAGTAAAAAAATGCTTATCGATTAATTAGATTGGGTTAGGAACCTGTCCCGGAAGGTCAACAAATTCATTATTTTCATCACATAAGTGCTTAACTTGGTTTAAATGATGGTTGGACTATTTATATAATGCGTATTCTGTGCGTGCGCCAATTATATATTAAAAAGAGTCAAAATGCATTCTGAAAATAAATATCGTACATTTATTTTTCTTTTTTACAATTTGGTCAACATTTTTCACATTTTGGGAATAAAAACCCATTCGTGACGATTTAATTCCGTTCGTAAAAGCACTTAAAACGGCAACATCAGAAGTGCTTTAGTATAATTATAAGGAAGTTTTTTCTACGAAAGACGGTCCGCCACATTAAGCCCTCTGAGCGCAACGACCCTACAGAGGACCACTACCGGTGCTAACAAAGCCTTTCTTGCCATTTTATAAATATTTCTGCAGGACCTTTTACTTGGTGATACTTTTTTGAGGGTACTTTTTGGTGGGTCACGGGAAGATGTTAGAAAAAAGTACTTAGGAAAATATGTTAATCTTTCAGCATTGTTTTGCGAGCAGCGATTTATTTTTACGTGCACCATTTATTTATCACATTACATTACAATAATGGCTTTTGGTTCGTAATTCTTCATAATTCAACATTCTGACTGACCAGTATCCCAAAAATCCAAAATATAATATATATATCTAAATATGTATATGTATGTATTTATAATATATTGTGTAAGTATGTTGGTGGTAGAACAGAGTGACAAATAAATCTGTTTGATATTTTCAGATCTGTTTCTGTCATCTTCATAAAAATGTATTGTGCGATAATTTCGTAGAGTATAACAGTGAAGAGATGGTCAAAAGTTCCGGATTAGACGAGTTCAATGGTTGAAGTAAAACTCAGGTTGTTAACAGGTTTGACACGGTCGGTTTACCAGAGAATGCTAGCTCGGTTATCCAGCCGCATACTATATTATAAATTGTATTGCGTCGTACACTTTTTTATCAAGAAATTATGTGCGCTATCATCATCATACAGTATTTATCGTACATTTTACATTTGGAATAAAAAATTGCGATAGTTGGTCACAGCAAAAGTACATTGAAGCTAATTGTACATTATAATAATTTAAACACATTTATAACAATATAAATATATTATGTGTAGAGATAATACGCAAATTGATGAGACACGATATCAGTTAACAATCTCTTCTAAATAAGTGCTCTTATATTAAACATATTTCACAATTTTTTTATAAGAACACATTTTTGTTGTGAGGTTGCATTTTCATAATACAGTTCTGTGGTATTTTAATGATTAACACGTTTCCCGGATAGGAAGAGGTCCAGGTTCGAATCCCGGTAACAACTTAAATATCTTTTCGATCAATTTTGTATTACTATTTGTTTATATTATATTAGGACATACTATGGGTGTTTCTATGAGGTAGAATAATAGTTTTTTTTTATATAATGTTTATATTAATTATTTTATCTAGGTACTCCAAGTAAGGTATAACTTCCAAGTGTGGGACGATACCGAAGATACATGTCGATTTTTTACTCATGGCACTGTACAGTCGGCTACTAGCGACTCTGTTGCTAGTATAATCTAGTTCATTATTTTAAATATGAATTAAATATATTAATTATAAAGATATACACATAAAATCAATTTTATCGAAAAATATTGTTGTTGCGCCACCGGGATTCTAACCTGGATCTTGTGATGATCCACATATAACAAAATGATAAAAAAATACGAATTCTACGAAATTTCTAGAGCGGGTCGGTTAGGGGCGAGAGTAGCGGGGCGGGGGAGGAGAACAGTATGAGCGGGGGTGGCGAACGCTTCTCCAGACAGTCGGTTTCGGGAGGGTTAGGGGGTTGTACGTGTGAGAGTCGCTTTTGAACCGGGAAAAGAGACGTATACATAAACGTTGTTAGGGGTACGAAATCGGATTTTCCTTTTCGAGATTTTACGTCGCGAGTGTTTTAGGGGTGATCGCGTGGGTTTCCGGGTTCGCGGGGTCGTGTTCGAATTCAAATCGCGAGTGTAGTGACTCCAGGATCCGGAGGGCTGACCAGGATCGGCGCAGACGCTGAGGACCAGATCCGCCAAAATACTAAGTTTATCTTTTTGCATGCTCGTATACATAATTAAAACCGCTAACAAGTACTGTAGTGTGGTTCGGATCATCATGTAATTACCCATTCATAAAAGAGAGCTGGCGTAATCGCTAGACTATTGATATTTCACTTCATTTAATTACTGTCCTATTAATTAATTCGGAACACCATCCTACAAGTTTTAGTTACATTTATCTCATCGTTCAGGACTATTTATATACTACTATGGTCCGTGTAAATAATTATGTAACTATGTACGTAATTATTGGTGTATTTACTTATTCGCGGAAACCTAGTAAGATCTCACAAATCCCGTCATGGCTCACGCCGCTGGCACCACGGTGCGAGACAGGGCGCATTTTATAAATTACATTTTCGATCCGAAGTAATGGCTTGCCAGACGAAATGATAGAGTATATTCGAGAATGGTCGTGTGTTTATTTTATTTTGAAATAGCACGATTGCATGCGTATGGAAATCATACTGACTTTTATTATTGATATTGTACTAACAATTTACTGAACGTTTTACTTTACTACACATCTCACAAGTAAGACTCTATATTTATCCATACATTATGTATATAATTATATTTTCGGATATCAAGCTGAAACCAGATGTTTCACTTTACCTCCTTTCAACGCCTATGTGATTTGTAATTTTCCTAAGATGATTTGATTGGAAGGAAAGGTGCTTTTGGAGGCTGAACAGAGTCATTCGGGGGCATGAAGTGTGGACGGGCTAGCTATGGTTATATTGGTTTGGTAGGAATAGCCAAAATGAAAGAGTTATTGAACATCATCGGTCTGCGTAGGGTGCACAAGGCTACAGGCTAACCTTACGTATGTTTACCGTTCATGATCTGTTTCCGATATATAACCTGGCATAAACAGTTTAGTCCGCACTGAGTTGCGTCGAGGTGGTTCCTGTGTGGTCGCCGTGGTACTCGTACTTCAGTTGTATGAGGAGGATGATAGTAGGATCTCTAAAGGTTAATACCCAGAGACAGTGTTCCTAAAACGATCTACAATCACACAAACACACACACACCCGCACCAGTATGCAGTGATAACAACTCTAACTATTTGTTCCTGGCTCTATTCGCTTTGCAATTGTTGAGACACCGAGAATTAAAAATTCTTCAGGATCCATCACAGTTGGGATCTTCAAAACGGGATTTCTTACAGTGGCGCCGTGTGACCAGGAGCTCGTCAGACAGTTTTTCAATATCAAATGTCTGAATTATAATATCCATTTTATTAATCGTATGGCTGTGAAAATAAATATATAATTGCACGTATTTAGAATTGAATTTATAGGTTATATTTCTGTTTAAAAATACCACGCGACGTGACTTAAATAAAAAAAAAAAAATTTTAAGACATTTATAGATTACTAAAATTATAAAATTAAAATATTCATTTCTATGATCAGAATTTAATACTCTTGAAATTGTAAATACCTATTTATGAATGTGTTTCGAAGTCGGACAGAGAGCCCACATGTGTTTGGATGGTCGCTTGAATCGATAACCTAAATTTAAAGATTTATGAAAGCTTCAATTTATTGTTTTGTTTAATATTGTCGATTTGAAGCGTCACGTTGCCGTTTTGATGAAATGTCTGTTTCATAATTATATACTATTTGTGAAGCACACAGTGTTATTTAAATGCAGCGGTGTTGTATATAGGCGAAATCTTTCATTCCGGGTTACATTAGAAAACTATATATATATAAAAACAAAAAAAAACGTATTACGATCGGATATAAATAAAATAACAAAAATCAGAACATGTATAAATAAATATCCGGATGATTTATTAAAATATACATTTTTTAGCTGCGAAAATAAATTATTATTTTGTTATCTAAAAGTACTATATACTGTATGTGTTGTCCTTTGGGCAAATCGGGTCAAAATGTAATCGATAATTGAAAGGATGTGCGTATAAGTAAAAATTATATATACATTGTAGTATTCTTACGCCTGGTATAGTAAAGATGAACTAATTAATCTTCACCATATACCAATTGGCATTAGGTAAAGATATTATAAATCCGTTTGGCATTTATATTACTTTATATAATTAGTACATCAAAGTAGTTATCATTGATACAGTTGAAATGTTAAAGTTACGTTTGAATAAGCAAATCGCTGCTTATTATTCTGGTCGTCTAACTTGTGCATTTTTAATAAGAAATAGGGCCTAATACTTGACTTTTAGAAGTATCTTTTTCTAATTTATGGGCGTGAGATTATATTTTGGCTAAAAGTAATGTGTTTCCAAATTCTCTGAATTTTGAAGTGGTCGATGGTGTTTTAAGCGAGAGAGAGATTATTTGTCCATATGAGAAGAGCCATTTATTATTTTTTGAACCGAAAGAATGCTTTCTCAAGTGTTTAGAATACGTTCAACAACAAAAAAAAACTTAGGGTCGAAGTTATTTTACACCTCGCACGTTTAATACCAAGAACATCTAGCACGTTAACTCGCAAGGACCGAGGTCAGAAAAAAAAACATTCTGCATCTCGACACTGCGTTAACAGGGGAGATAAACCGTTGGGTTGACTGCCGATTATCACTGACTTACTTATTATTATTTATACGTAGGGATGTAGTCATGTTAATAATCAAACGGAAGGTTATTATCTTCCTTTATTTATTTAAGTATATTATAATTGCGCTTCGTGGGTTTTCGCAAAAGTATATATGGAAGCATGTGCAAGTCAAGCAGAATAATTCATAGAATAGATAGGAACAAGAAAATAAAAATTGTAGAACTGCATAGTATTCATTTTAATGGAAACCTGTACGTGAACATAGTAAGATAAAATGAAGAAAATAAATATAGATATATTTATTTTAAGTAAAGATTCAGAAAAAATTACAAAATACCTCTAGAGGATTAAGAAGATTCTATGTAGGATGGAGACTAAATTGTCAAGTTGTAGTCTAATTTGCTATGGACCGCAGCCGCGTATCAGAGGATTGATATCTTTCACCGCCTTAATTTAGTATTTGGTAGCCTATATGTGATTGTATTAGTGTGTGAGATGAATGAATGGTTTCATCGATGGATATGCCGAAATGTTTAATTTTGAGATACGTTGAGAGTGACACTATCTCTATTGTAACAGAAAATAATGGATTCATTATTTTATCTCGCATAAATTAGTTTGTGTAAGTTAGATAAGTTAGATTATAAATATCTCTCCGTTAGTAATATTAGTTTGTAACTACCTCACTGCAAAATAGTGTGTAAAAAAAATTCTACATTATGACATTTTCTACGAAAATGACTTCTTACATATTTTCATGCGAGAGACCGTTTACAAGGTTTCAATTACTTATATTGCAAGGTGATTTTGTACTTAGTTTACGCCATCTTCGAAGTGGATGGAGATAAAATATTGGAAACTCATATTACAAAGCAAGTTAGTGGGTTCTACTAAGTGAATTAATTCAGAAAATAAATTTAGACTCTGGACCAAGAGATAAAATGGTTGGATACATCTGACGCATATGTATCGCCGCCGGGATGAGATTTTAGAAAACATGTATTTGTGCAACACGTGCATTTTAGGAGACAAATGCCAGACCGGTCAGTAACTGTCACAAGTCCTCTACATTTTAGGAGGGCCATTAATTATTATATGAATAAGCTGTAACCTATAACTTTCAACTTAAGATTTTAAACGTTTCAAAGAAAACAAAAGGGATAGTTTCTGGATGACTTTGGACCAGATGGAGATAATAAATTAGTTGTAAGGGTTCGATCCTTTTGTGCGATATTTGTGACCTGCGTCGTGCAAATGAAAGAAGACGAGTATTAAAACAGAGTTTATTTTAGCATTTATTTCTTTATTATCGACAACGCTTTTGTGTGCATTTAAGTAAACAATAATATTTTATCTGTTGAGTTATGATAATACACCATTTTTAAAACGTAGAAATAACTTAAGTACAAACATGTCCCCGGATCATCCCCACAAATAGGTACTTAATTATAAAGTGACTTCAATTGACATATCGTGTAACTTTTGAGAGATTTAATTTAATAAAGGTTAATTAAATTATTAGGCAGATTTATCCGAATGTATAAAGGTTGTATATCATGCTTCGATCTAGCAATGATGGTTAAATATTACCCTGGAAACTTGTAAGTTTTTCTTTCAGCATAGTGTTAAGAACCTAGGATATAGCAGAAAATAAATAGGGGTAATATTATTATATGGTGGGCGACATTTGTTATCCTTTTAGAACACGGAAATTCTTGCGATTGCATATCGGCCGACATGACAGAATTGGGATGAAATGAAAATATAATCGTGTAAACAAATGCAAATCAAAAGTTTGGATTTCTACTGTTAAGAATTCATCTTATAATTACGATGTATGATATATTATAAGTAATTAATTAAATGAGATTAAATGGTATAGTAAAATGTCAGGTGGAGTAGCATCGCTATATAAGACATAAATGTAAGTCTTCTATTTACAAGCTAGGAATGTTGCCATTAGTATTATCATTATAATATACAATAGTTATCTAAGTAGGCGCATTGATTTAAGTGGATCGTACGTGTCCGCGGTTTTTACAGAGGAACTTTGACAACGCATCCAACCATTGATATGCAAATATCAAATGCCAAATATGTATATAAGGAAAATATAGTAATAGTAATAAGTTTGTTGGTTAAGTTAGTTCTAGTTTAACCGTTATGTACGAGGACTTAATGGAGCGGATGAACGTATAAAAATATAATTGTAAGCACTGAGATAAAAAGTGATGCTATTGAAATATGGGAGGGCACTGGAATGGAGACTTGGAGATTCACAATTGGAAGGGAACTACGCAACCGCGTTTTGGATCGATTAGTGTGGAGCTGTATACCTGTTTTAGAAAAAAAAGATTTTTTCAGTACGACTTGAAATACTATATATGTGAGGACTCCAGGCCGTATAGAGTAAGGACGAATTGAGAGAGGTCGGTTGAGGAGGGCTAGAATCGACCAGGTGAGACAGATGCTGGAGAGGTGATCTATAAACTTCGATGATCACCGAATTCTATGGAAAGATGCTTGAGAACGGATGAGACGAGATTTGGTTGACGAAACGAGAAGTGTGACGCCAGTCTTATCTGCTTAATCACATGGGGAGGGGACGTGGCTTCGAATTGTATTTAGTATTAAGTACTTATTTTAATTGCATTTATAGGTTAATTAAGTGGATGGACTACAATAAGCCCTATTTATAGATAATAAAATATAGTATAAATAATTAGTTGAACTAGTTAGAATTCTAAAATAAATGGAGGTGCTATCATGACACCGACCGCCTGGCGAGATTTTACATAAGTGATGGATTGTTCGGATCGATTTGAAGATATTATTAAGCTTTATCTGCGGGCCGAGGAGAAATTGTTTAGTGGTAAGGTGGTTTTAGGTGTACTGTGAGTGTACCGCGTAAACCTGCAATGTAACTAGTATTAATTATTGGTACGTGATTAAGAAAACAATTAGGATATGTTTCGGTCTTCCCGATTCTCGACATAGAGACGTTTTTCCCAATTTTGTGGAACGTGAGAATTGGAAAAAAAATGGATATTTTAAGATATAGCGCCTAAAAACTACTGGTTAAGATATAAGCAAAACTCGCTTATATAATGTAGAAAAATGATACTACTGGAGTGAAAAATGTAATAGGTGTATGAGACCGACTGCCAAACAACTAATTTTAATTAATTTTAGTACTTCAATTCAGGAGTTTAGAACGATGAGGGTTTTTTTTGCGATTAGATACTGTAGGTATTACCAGAAGAAAAAAAAAAAGAGAGGGAACTTTTACAGGAGGATTGGAAAGCATCTATGAAACCAGAGGATCTAATTGGAATCGAGCTTTTAGCTGGAGTTGAGAGCACCGAGTTAGGAGGCGACTTGAAATCTTGTGGGAAATTTTGATAAGAGGTCGGACATTAAGATGCGTGAATTTTTTATCCATAAGTGGTACATTAAGACTATGTGTAAGGATTATCAGCTCGGATGACTAGTTGAGAAGGGATCACGGTGAGCTCACCGGAGACAAATGAGCTATTCACTGGGGGAGGTAATATTAATGCATACTTTAGGTATATGGCTATTTTTAAGTTAGATGTACAAATAACTTATCTTTAAGTAGTGCGTTAGGACTATGTGTAAGGATTATCAGCTCGGATGACTAGTTGAGAAGGGATCACGATGAGTTCACCGGAGACAAATGAGCTATTCACTGGGGGAGGTAGTATTAATGTGTACTTTAGGTATATGACTATCTTTAAGTTAGATGTGTAGAAGCCTTATCTTTATGGTAGATTTTAAGATAGCTGAGGACTTGTGTAAGGATATCTAGTCGATAAATTATGATGGTGACACAGTGAGCGGTGGGAGTAATCTCTGGGGGAGGAGAGATGTATAGTTCTAACTATAAACGTTGACCTCGTTGCAGAGTGAGGGAAATATATGATTTGCGCACCTGGCAGAATCCTATAAGAAACTTGTAGGATGAAATTAGTTTGACAGTAAAACAAAAAAATTCTATAGTTGTATATCCATGGTGGATCATTGCGAGATTGTATTGAGAAATGTAATTATCGATTCTTTCTAATTCCATTTTCAATATGGGGAGGTCTGTGATGATCCACATATAACAAAATGATAAAAAAATACGAATTCTACGAAATTTCTAGAGCGGGTCGGTTAGGGGCGAGAGTAGCGGGGCGAGGGAGGAAAACAGTATGAGCGGGGGTGGCGAACGCTTCTCCAGACAGTCGGTTTCGGGAGGGTTAGGGGGTTGTACGTGTGAGAGTCGCTTTTGAACCGGGAAAAGAGACGTATACATAAACGTTGTTAGGGGTACGAAATCGGATTTTCCTTTTCGAGATTTTACGTCGCGAGTGTTTTAGGGGTGATCGCGTGGGTTTCCGGGTTCGCGGGGTCGTGTTCGAATTCAAATCGCGAGTGTAGTGACTCCAGGATCCGGAGGGCTGACCAGGATCGGCGCAGACGCTGAGGACCAGATCCGCCAAAATACTAAGTTTATCTTTTTGCATGCTCGTATACATAATTAAAACCGCTAACAAGTACTGTAGTGTGGTTCGGATCATCATGTAATTACCCATTCATAAAAGAGAGCTGGCGTAATCGCTAGACTATTGATATTTCACTTCATTTAATTACTGTCCTATTAATTAATTCGGAACACCATCCTACAAGTTTTAGTTACATTTATCTCATCGTTCAGGACTATTTATATACTACTATGGTCCGTGTAAATAATTATGTAACTATGTACGTAATTATTGGTGTATTTACTTATTCGCGGAAACCTAGTAAGATCTCACAAATCCCGTCATGGCTCACGCCGCTGGCACCACGGTGCGAGACAGGGCGCATTTTATAAATTACATTTTCGATCCGAAGTAATGGCTTGCCAGACGAAATGATAGAGTATATTCGAGAATGGTCGTGTGTTTATTTTATTTTGAAATAGCACGATTGCATGTGTATGGAAATCATACTGCCTTTTGTTATTGGCATGGTACTAACAACCACCCCAAACTGAAATTGTTCGAGGGCCTTGCTCTCCCGTGATCAAAGTAACAACAGTGTCGCGAGTGACAGATAATGATGCAGAGGAATTGTATGTCGAGGTAGTCTCTCGTCGAGTTTGGAGTGGTCTATAGTTGCTGAGGGGGGTCTCCGTTCTGGGCATTGCATCACGGGTGCCATGCTGGTCATGGTCGTACACTTTAGCCTGAAGATTCTGACATGCATACATTAGCTAGCCATCCAAGAGGCGTTATCGGCACAAAGACGAAAGAGTCTGCCGATTGAATGCTGTTGCGTCACACCTTAGCTAAGACGTGAGCGGACGGAACGGATCCCAGAAGAAGGAAGCCTCAGCGCTCTATAGATACCTCTCCGGACTTCTCGAGAGATGAGTCTCTAAACATGAATGCCGGGAGATTGCCATTTCACACCACCTAGCGTGGGTATCTTAACGAAAGGACGAGAGGGAGATTTACACCAAAAGACGTCATCTTGCACGGACTACGTATTATTAACACATCTAGCTGATTTGTTCCTGGCTCTATTCGAGATGCATTGTTCGAGACACCGAGGATCATTAAACTAAACTATTCATCACTGTCACATGTCGTATGCCCTCAGACGCACCTAAAGGATGGTAATTTTCCTGAGAATCGTACTGACATGTTACAATCAATCACAATTAATTACCTTCAGTGGTGGACGCGGCCACGGATTGGCCATTTTCCTACCGATACTGAACAGCAGCATATTGGAGATACAAGGACCTCGGCCGTGCATCTTGGATGAGTCATAACAAATGATATTGTTCACTGAGACATCGGCCGAATCTAAATTTTGGATCCTCATCATGATCATTACCTTTTGAACGCGTTGGGTGAGAGGGCTCGGGTTTAAGCACCCGTCGTCTACCGCGAATATGCACCAGGCGTACGGGTATCTTAATCTGGGGATAGGGGAGCCGAGCGAGCGCAACAGACTGGTGTCTAGAGAACTTATCATAATCACGGAACATATTTGCCAGGCGAGGCATTTAGCATGCCGCATGTTGTTTCACATGTCCACATAATTTATGAACAGCTAGGCGACGCCACGAGGCGGCCACAGTCACGAGGATAAATCTACGACAAGGTTGGTGTCCTATATATAATTCCTTCCACACTCTTATATTTCAGAATTAGGGGTAATAAGTTGAAGACTGGTAGAATTAATGCCATAACGAGTGCGTTCGGGTATCGTACTGCATGACCAGTGGGTTCCGTTATTTAATCGCGTACTATAAGATAATCGGTATATTTATTTTAACAATTGCTCTATAGGTATTTGAACGGCTATAATATTTGGATATTTGTAAACTTTGGATATTTGATAATTGAAAACGCGGGTTAAAAGAATTAGGATTATTACGGACATGACATGGGGAATCGCAACCGCTAGATGATCATTTGGCCAAATTAATATTAAGGTTGTGTAGGAGACGTCTACGTTAAACGTCGATCTTAGAAGAGTGACTCCAGGATCCGGAGGGCTGACCAGGATCGGCGCAGAGGCTGAGGACAGATCCGCCAAAATACTAAGTTTATCTTTTTGCATGCTCGTATACATAATTAAAACCGCTAACAAGTACTGTAGGTGTGATTCGGATCATCATGTAATTACCCATTCATAAAAGGGAGCTGGCGTAATCGCTAGACTATTTGATATTTCACTTCATTTAATTACTGTCCTATTTATTTATTTGGAACACCAATCTATAAGTTTTAGTTATATTTATCTCATTGTTTAGGACTAATTATATACTACTATGGGCCGTGTAAATAATTATGTAACTGTGTACGTAATTATTTGTGTATTTACTTATTCGCGGAAACCTAGTAAGATCTCACAAATCCCGTCATGGCTCACGCCGCTGACACCACGGTGCGAGACAGGGCGCATTTTATAAATTACATTTTCGATCCGAAGTAATGGCTTGC